>APFE030223594.1:1182-24389 GCA_000404065.3 Pinus taeda | reverse complement strand
TCATTAGGGATCCCTGCTATGAAGATACTCCAGGAGTGCCAAGCTAAGCCGAATGATATACAAAGAAGAATAAATCAGATTGTATGTTTGCAGCAAACCAGGGAGGAAGTTTATAACAGAGTCCAAGTTTTACAAGAAAAGCTAAAAAAGGCTTTTGACAGAAGAACCAAAGCATAGGATTTCAACATAGGTGACAAGGTACTCAAGTGGGATTCAAGGAGAGAGAGCAAGGGTAAGCATGGAAAGTTTGACTCTCTTTGGAGAGGACCATTCTTAATACGAGCAGTACAAGGAAAAAATACCTATTTTCTGCAAGATCTGAACGAAACTGACTTAGAGGAAGGGCCTGTCAATGGCAGGATGCTTAAGCACTATTTTGACTACCTTCCATGAATACAGCTGACCTGCTTTTGTACATAGTTTGTTGTATATAGACTCTGTATGTGTTGTATATAGTCTTGTTTTTAGGAGCATGAAAATAAGATCGGTTTGAGAGGCATTGCAGATAAAGAGTAGAATTGAAAGACATTCTGTGTTTCAATACATCAGTCTACATTTTGAGGAACCCAGGGTGACAAAACTCCAAAATTTCAGAGAAGTAGCCAAAGGACCCAGGCATACTGACCTGCTGTTCTTGGTATTTCCAGGAGAAAAACCATCCCCATGTGGAGCCACTGTTGGATACCTATACCAATAGGTTTCATATTTCATGATTGGCAAATGTAAGTGCCAAATATGCTCCATTGTGCTGTCACAAAGGGTTCATATTTACAAAGAAGAGAAGGTGTACATGGGCCTGCATTTTCACAAAAGTCTATGGATGGTCCAACTGTCTAATCTGGATCATGCCATGTTTTCAATTTCCATGTTGTAGAATAGAGAATGAAATCTGTCCAAACTGTTTAAACTTGGCAGATCAGTAGTTAGGTAGAGAAGCTAAGGTTCCCAACTGCTTAATCTGGGACCTTGGAAGGAATAAGGGTTGTATTAGATAGGAGATGGAAGCAAAAAGCCAATGAAAAGAAAAGGCATTCAAAGGGTTTGCAAGTCCAAGTGCACCCTCCAAGAAGGAACAAAAAATGTTAGGAGAAACTAGTTGGGTAGGTAGATGGGGTTGCAGAAGTGCTGTCTCTTTCAAGACCAAAGGTGATGAAACATCTACAAGAAAGGCAACACATTGGAGCATGACTAACTCCCTCGTTTCTCATTTGTATATCACTCATTACTAACTCCCTTTCCCAAGCTGCACAGAGCACAAAAGTTTATATCTTTGTTACACTCTTATGGCTTTAAAAGCCACATTTCTTGTGCAAAAATCTTTTCATTTTGATCTACTCCTGATTTCAAGTTATTTTCAAAGAAAACTTGGTTGAACCAGCCCTCATCCATATGTTCCCTCCATATTAACAACTAATTCTATTACTTAGCTCCCTATACCCCACTATCCCTAGTATTATAAACACCATGGTGTATAAACCCCACAATGTATAAATATCCCCTCCTTGGCACTATAGCCATAATGTTTTCTCCCTGGGACTTGAATTGACACCTGGTCAAGGTCAAGAACCCATGTTCCACCTTTTGCTCCATCTCAACCAGTTTCCCTACCCAAAAGTTCCATTTTGACCTTAAAAACCCTTGAAAAACCTTTCAAAACCTCTAAAAACCACCCAGGGGCTGAAAAAAACTATGAAAAAATCCTTCTCCCGCCTTATCCTAAGGTCGGGAGCCAGTTTGCCCTGTTTACATTGTATAAATTACATTGGACCCCTTTCCCTATAGTTTCTGCCTTCCTAAAAATTTATGCCCAAACCTTGTATAAAACCCGAAATTTCATTTTTCCTAAGGTTGGTCGATTAAATCATTTTTATAAAGAAAATCAATTAAAAATCACCAAATATGTTTTGGCACATGGAGGGGCTCGCCGGTCGCAAATGGCCGAAAAATATTGTTTTTTAAACCCGCCCGTTGGCCGCTATCCGCCGTGCAGATCACCCGTCCGATGACCGTCAGATGGCACCCGTCCCAGATCGACGGCACACAACGTTTTCGGGCAATCCCGACGTCCGAAAGATAACAAGAGCAGGCGTTAAAGGCTCATGCAGGTTGATTGCCCGACAGCCGTTGGATCGCGCGCCTCCAGATCGACGGCCCACATGAATATCGAAGGACCCTACATGTCTGACAGATACCTTCCGATATCTGTCAGACGCTTGCGTCAGGCGAGCGTCACGCGAGGACACTTGTCACTCCCAAATCGCATCGGAGCAACGTCTGACAATTCTTTCACCATACAGGGCCGGTTCCGATATTGCGACACCTGTCCCGCCCACGTCCTCACCCTGCTGCCATGCACGTCACCACCATGTCTGCCCACCTCGTCCATCATTCGCCCACGTGGTTGCCACCTCATCGCCCCCGTGGAGCTGTCGTTGACCGCTACGTCACCCAATGACGTCCTGCTGACGTCATCCAACCCGGGCCCCCATGATGACGTCATGCTGACGTCATCCAAAAAGCGCGCCAATAAAGCCAAAAAGTCATATTTTCGCTGTTTTTTTTCTGATTTTGTTATATTTCTCAGAAAAACACTGCTTAGTTGTCTGCATGTAATTCACGACGACCGTTCAACCAGCCAGCCTGCGACCATTTTCAAAGAATCCAACGCGCAAACCCAGCCATTTATTCAGTCCAGGCCATTGCTTAACAGGTATTTGAGTCTTCGTCCTCCTGCAAACTGGTTTTTTCCTAAATTTCTTGTGAAAACCACCATAAAAAGCCATTAAATCGAAAATTTCACCGATAAACCAACTGTATCTTACCCTATTCGACCATTTAAAGTTGAAGCATAGCATTGGAGACCTCGGATAGACTGAAATTTTTGCTAAAAACCTACCCTGTTCGCGCAACCGTGGACTTCCTGCATTACTTCCAAACTGACAAGGGAGGTCTTCCCCATTGCTGAAAGCCCTTCCCAAAAGGCCCAGCATTGTTATCCTTGACTGTACACCAACCCTGTTGAACTTGGTCCCCCTCAATTTCACGGTTTCAAGCAGCATACCCGGCATCTCAGAGATTATTTGGATCAGACATGGATACCCCTGCAGTCCTTAATGTCACTCCTCTAAATGCTCCACAGAGAGAGCTAGACTGGCAAGACCTTGCTGATCTAGATTATCAAATCTCAGAAGACTCCAGACAAAGATGCACCTTTCTATATCAACTGCTAAATGAGTTCAGGGCTAAGCACAAAGATGGGACAGATATCCTAGGAGTTTGGGAGTCTTCTCTGCCAACCTTTAAAATGCCTCAAGTCAGACAATTCCTGACCTCATCTATCTATGTGCAGTTGTTATGATCCATCACAGAGAGCTGTAATGAATCCCCAGGGTGAAGTTGTATTCTATACCACCCCTCAGGCCATCAGGGATATGGTTCAATTCAAAACTCACAAGAAATTGGTTCCTTTATCCCTGCTGGACTTAATCAACCAAGGGACCAAAATACTTACAGAGGCAGAGATCCTGAAACTAAATCAACTGTTTGTTAGAAAGTCAGACAAAGTGCTGTATCCTCCCATCTTTGATGGATACCTGAATCAACTTGGACTAGACCTGGCCCATATGATAAGCTCAGTTCTGGGATACAAATCAATGGAGTTTATAGAGGAAACTGTGCTAGTCATGATGACAATGTTTGCCCCTGGGAAGGCCCCTATCTGCTATGACTATGCCACATACATCTCTGACAAGATCCATGAGCAATTCTTGCACCTATCCAGGGAGAGAGTGTTCAGATACACTTCATACATCTATCACCTCATCCTCTATCACCAACATGAGAAATTCTCTTTTGAGATCAAGAGAAATGATGCTGCAGGAAACCCAAGATCAATGGTGTACTGGAGCTCCATCTTCCATGTCCAAGCATACTCACCCTATACATACTGTGAGTTTATAGATTTGTTCATCCATCCGGCCCTATCTCTGTTCATGACAGAACCTCCTCCAAGACTCACTGATGAAATGCAGAGGATACTGCAACTATCCACTGCCTATGGCATAGGAGATTGGTATTTCTACCAGCATCACACAGTGATTAGAATATATGGTTGTTAGCTGCGACCTTTCAGGATGCCCAGGTTTGTGCCCATGAGGCTCTTTGCCCTGGAATACTTCAGACAATTCGGCAATGCCGATCAAATCCATTTTGCAGGGAAGGACAAGAAGGCACAACTCAAAGTTAAAAACCAGCTTGGTCATTTGGTTTTAAACAAAAGAGAAGGATGGAAGGAGGCAGATAGGATGTTGGAGGGCCTTGGCCTGACACTCAGTTTCCTCTGGAAGCCCTATGACCCCAATGGCTTTATATCCAAGAGGAGACTAAAATACAAACTCTCCAACTATGAGCATGATAGCATGCTCCTCGTATCAAGACATGCAAACCAACCAAAATGGAAGAAAAACACCTTGATAGAGCCTGTGTCTCAAGAAGAGCTAATTGAGAGGGCTAGGAGACATTTATTGAAAATGGCTGACTTGGAATGTCCTTCTCAGGTGCCTACTCTAACAAGCTCTCACATAACAGCACCAACCTCCTCTTCTGCAACATTTCAAAAGGCAGCACAGACCTCAACTCAAGAACAAATCAAGGGAAAGGACATAGAAATGCAGGAAACCAAGGGCCAACAGGAAAAAGAGAACCAACAGGGCCAACAGGGCCATCAGCAGCAGCAAACTAATCAACAGGATCAGGAGACACAAAAAGGAGAAGGCCACTCAGCCACCCAAGAAAAGACAAACAGCATGGCGCCTCCTAGACAGGACTCTAGGATAGACTCATCTGTCCTCCAAACCCCTCAACGGGAGGACACCAGCAGGAAAAGGGAGAGGGAGACCCCTCTCACAGAAGGACCAGACAAAAGGCAGAGGCTCAATCCATTCTTAGAAGAAGAAATGCAAAGCCTTGAGACCTCTGCCAGCTCATTGCATCAAGAGCAAGATAGGGCAGCACTTGGGGAGGTTAGCTCCTCAGGACAAGAAAAGAGTGCAGCTGCAAGCATAAAGGAGCAGTTCAAGGACGCTAAGAGGAGAAGTGAGCCAATCAAGATTAAGCTCTATAATCATTTGTTGAATATGGCCCCTCCAAACCAACAAAGACTAATGGCTGCCTTTGATGTGCAAGAAGGCAAGATGACAATGAGCCATTTTGCCCCTACAGTGCAGCAACCTCAAACAGCTGATGATTATATAAGGACAAACTTAGAATTCCTTGCAAAGGACATCCACCCCATGGACCAGATCGAGCTCCACAAGCAGACGGGTGAGATGGTCTATGCCACCCTGGCAGACAAGACCTTGATAAACTACAGGCTGCAAAATAGCTTAAACAACACAGCAGCACAGCTTGAGTTGGAAAGGGCATCCTCTCAAGCCAAGGACAACAGAATCAAGGCACTAGAAGAGATCATCATAGAGTTTGGGCATGATCCCAATGATGTTAAGGCCATACAGGAGGTCCTTAAACTAAGGGATGCGGATGTAGCTGCAATCAAGAAAAAAATGAAGATCTCACCAACTCTACATCCCCAAACAGATGAAGTTGCCCAACAAAGGCAAGAAAGGGATGTCACTGCACTGCTAATGACTTTGTACAAGGATCTAATTGACACCCAACAAAAGCTGCAGGATACAGAGACTACCCTAGAAGCAACTATACAGAGGGGAGAAACAGGGCAGTCTTCCAAACCACCCACAGAGACAGTAGACCTCAAGAAGACCCCTAAAGAGGACATCCCTCCAAAGCAAAAAGAATCAGAAACAGCTCCAGCCACAACAGAGCCAGCTTCTACAGCACCACCAATAGAGCAGGCCGAGAGCCTAGATATGCAAAAATTAAGGCAAGAACTCCAAGTGCTAGAGGCTCAAATGACAGAGCTAAATAAGGCCAAGGAAAGCTTAGCAAAGATAGAAGAGAAATATGATAAGTCTAAGCAAAGTGTGGCTGAGAGGGAGAGGGAAGTAAAAGCCCTAAGAAAGAAAATTGCAGAGCTGGAAAAGCAGCTCAATTTTGAGAAAGTGACAGCAGAGATCAAGCAAGTGATTTGGACTGCCATTGGGCAATCAATTACTAACCAATGGGAGTACATTGATGCTATATATGAGCAAATAGGACTCATTGGCAGGGCAAAGAAAGAACTATACAGAGCAAGAAACGCCCTTGGCAACATGGCAGACCTTGCCCCCAGGATGATTGAAATCCTATATTACAGGACTGGTTCTCAGCTAATAAAAATGGGAATTGCTAATAGAACTGAAACCATTTCCCTAATCAAAAGAACCACAACAATGAGGAACCTAATTCAGACACTGGACAGGAAGATCCATGATATACAGGCAGATATAACTAAGTTCTAGAATAGGTTCACAGCCCTGCAGGACAAAGGGCTTCCCAGCTTGGAAGAATTAGGGAAGCTTCTCTCTCATGAGAAATACATCAAGAGGGTGAGCACTTTTGCAGCAATTCAAATTGCTGATACATCTGGGTCATCTTCAGCAGGCCCATTAACAGGACAGGCCCTATTTGATAAATTAGATAATTTATTTTTTATTAAAAATGAGGCAGCACATTTATTTGATGAGCCTCCCCATTTCTATAAGTACACAGAGGCTGATGAGACCATAGGGTCAATTTTGAGGCATCAGCTTCCCCCTCAAGACATATGGCAGGACTTAATAAAACTACTTTTGAACCAAAGTTGAGGAATTAAATCTTTTTGCAGCAACACAGTCCATATTGCATCTACAGGAGGACAAAGCCATGACAGCAAGCATAAAAACACTGAGCCAACTCAGCACAGGTACTCGGCATCAACAGCAACATCAGCAGGTACAGGTGGCAGGGCCAAGAAGATACAAAAGGTCAAAGTGACAGAGCACTTCAATTCATATTTATGATAAAGCTGCGCAATTAACTCCGCAGTGCCCAAATGTCAAAAATTCGTCCTGACAGCAGTTAAAGGCTTTTAAGAGACATTTATGGTTGTATTAAACTCTCATCTACTCTCCTGTACAAATGTAAGAGATATTTTCCCTCTCAGATGACTCCATTCCTGAGATATTTTTGTATGTAAACCTCTATATATTCCCCCCCGCGTTTTTTTAGAGGGGTTGGACTCCGGATGTAAGAAATTCTCCTGATATCTTCTCTGTTATTCTGATATTGCAAGTTCTCAAACAGTTAATACAAAAAGGCAGTGGGATTTCTTCAATGATGTTGGTCTCTTGATCTCCTGATGGTGTGTGGCCCAGAGTTGCAGGATTCCTGTGTATTGCGTGGCTCAATAAGTTTTTCTCATGACTCCTTATTTCACCTGTGTTCCCTGTTATTCCATATCTCTTTCATGTTTTCTATACACTTGAAAATCTAGATAGTAAGGAGAAAGAATAGTCTCGGGATTTGGTCATTGGCTACCCTGAACTCAATCTAAACTATCTTGCATGTTTTCTTCTGATAAAGTATTTAAAGAGTAATTCTTCACTGCTACCTTTAGTACTGCATCATCACAGTTTGTTGTTGTTTAGTAATTCAAGTAATTGCTCCTAGATAACAAATCCCTTGTTACAATATTCAGCTTAAGTAAAGAAATCTTAATTGCTCTTTGCTGGTTGTATTCATCTCACTCTCACAATCTACATTTTTGCGTCATGCAATACACACAGGCCCTGTAGCTGCACCTCGCTGAAGTCAAGACCTCAAGGGAAAACACTCCAAGACCCCATTGCCCAATGGATTGACCTAAACTGCAGATAAACTTTAAGGAAATCAGAAGCATCCTCCCAACCAAACACAAAAACAACCAAAATATTCACTCCATAACTAGCCTAAAACCTTCACTGAAAACAGTGACAAAACCTTATAGAGAGAGCCCTCTCTGACTGCAGCCAGGCTAGAAGCTGTAGCCCAAAGATTAGTTAGTGGTTACCCCGGCCGTATTCTCTTAGGAGTCAAAGAGAACAACCTGGGTGTTAACAGTTTGGAACTTTATGTTCACATGTATCTATATCTATATCTATATATATATATATATATATATTCAAAAAAAAACTGCAATAATTTTTAGAGGCGGACCACTGAGAGATTCTATAACCACATATCTGCCTGGGAATTCCGATATCTCTCTCTCGCGGGCTGGGTCACTCTCTCACATGCTGTTCTGCTTCAGATGGCGGTGTACTGGGCACACCTTTTCCATCTCCTGACCAGTATCCTCAAACATCTGACCTCAATTACAGCAAACTTTAGCTGGGGTGGCAGCAAGAATCGTTCAAAGATACACTTGACCAAAATGCACAGGATCACCGTGCCAAAATACTTAGGCAGATGGGGCCTGAAAGACCTGCGCACTTTTGGCAGATCTCTCACCTGAAAAACACTACACAGAGGTATCTTCGGCACCGGGCCATGGAGTAATACGATCCAGCATAAATATATGAAGGGTCGGGGTCTGCACTTCTGGTATCGTAGGGGCGCCATTGGCATACAAGGAGGCTCTGCCATCTGGCGTAGCCTAAAAACTGTAGAAACTTACTTCCTATCAAAGCTCAGTTGGCGTCTTCATTCTGGATCACAAGTGCTCTTTGGCATCGATCTGATTGCCAGCAGGCAATGTTTTCTCCTTCCCGATAACATCATCGCCGCCATACACCACTTGGGTTTTTTTACATGGGATAAAGTCATCTCGGACTGGAATGGTCCCTCCCCCATCTGGAAGACTGCAGAACAGATCGGTCTGCCCGCTCCCTTATTCCCTGTCTGGTCTCAAGTACGCTCATCATTGCAGGTTTCTGGGATTATGCGCAGCGGTCCTTCCGACAACCTTCACTGGTTCTCTTCCAATTCCACTGCCCCCATCAGTGTCAAAGACATACACAGATCTCATCTCCACGCTAGCCCCGGTTTCTGCTCCAGTTTTTCCCACGACTTTTTGGAAATCTGGATGCCCGCCAAGGATGATTTACTTTGCTTGGCTCCTCTTCAACAACAAGAACCTAACGTGGGACAACCTGAGAAAACGGTGATGGCATGGCCCCAGTAGATGATCCATATGCGAGATAGATGAAGAGACAAATTTCCATATCTTCTTTTGTTGCCGGCCCACTCAGGACATATGGTATGAACTTGCTCGTCTTTACAGTTTTCCTCACGTTGTCTTCGACACTGTGCAGGCTGCTTTCTTCTGGTGGTCTTCTCAATGTGCAAATCGCCGCCCACTTATCATTATTACTGTCTGGTTTATATGGCGGTGGTGAAATCACAGGATTTTTTATTCCTTAAATGCCCCTCTCAACTCCATTCTGCCCTGCATATGTTCCCTATATGATAACACCAATAACAGGACATAGATCAATCGTGGCTCTTTCTCTATTTCTTAAATGGTCGGCCTTCTGCTCTCATACATGATGATCTTTATGCTTTACACCATATCGGACCTTTGTTCAGTTTCCATATATGTACTTTTGACACTCTATGTTGCCACTGAACTTTTTATGACTGGCGCCTATGGGACACATGATCTTCTGGAATTTTTATGATCCTTTATATTACCTTAATATAAATATGCAACTTTTTCTTCTGAAAAAAAAAACTTAGGCCCCATGCCACAGAATCACTCAATACTAAAATTGTGTGGAGATGTGTTATTTAAGATCTGGAAAGATTTCTATTAATATAAATCTAAGTTTCGCATTAACAAATTTGTCTCATGCCTTTTAACATCCTCCCAATTTCTATTAATATAATTGAATCACTCCATACTAAAAACGTGGACGAGTGTTATTCAAGATCCGGAAAGATTTCTATTAATATATTCTAAGTTTCACAATGACAAATTTGTCTAATACCTTTTAATATTGTACCAATTTATTTTCTTTCAGATATATATAAGCACCTTGCTACTTACCATTTTACAATTTGACACTCAATTTAAATTTTTATTAATGTAAACTAAATTTAACATTACAAAATTCTTTCAAACTATTGAAATGAGAGATGGTTTGTAGTCAGGCTTCTGGTTAAACATATTTTTCTTATTTTCAATTAAAATATTTATTCATATATATAAGTATAATTGTTAAATTAGTGATACAATCTTTACATAATTTCTATAACTAATTTAGGTTATATAGATAGATATATAAATATAAATTAAAGTATTCTTATTCTTAGTTAATTGTTAAACTATTGATATCGTTACATTAGGTTTCTACATTTTATTTAGGTTATTTGTTAAAATTGATTGATACAGTCTTTATATTTAGTTTCTATATCTAATTTAGGTATCATATGAGTTTATATATATATATATATATATATATATATATATATATTATATATATAATTGATATAGTAATCTTCTATCGCGTTAATTGTTAAACTATTGATACTTACATAGTTTCTACATTTAATTTAGGTTATCATGTGAGTTAAATTATTGAACAGTATTTACATTTTTCTACATCTTAATTTAGGTTTCATATGGGTTTATATATATATATATATATCTAAAAGTAATCCTACTCTTTGTTAATTGTTCAACTCTTGGTACAATCTTAATATATTTCTACATTTAATTTAGGTTATCATGTGAGTTAATTTGTCCCATGAGAGACTCATTAAAGATATATATTTTTAGATAAATAAACAAACACATAAATTACTCATTCATCCACTAGCTCATAAGATCACTTGGTTAGTTTGCACACTTCATTTGCTACAATTGACATGATCAACTTTTTGTACACTTCATATATACAATTGCCATGGTCAACTTTTATTCACTACATTACCATTGAGAACTACCTTTGTCCATGCTCAAGGTAGAAAGTTTGAATCTATCTAATAAACATTTAAACATTTCAAATTAATAGTGAACTCCAATCTTTTCTTTGTGTTCTCTATTCTCTTTTCAAACAACGCCATGTAATATATAGAGGAGGGTTTAATAAACACGATTAACTATGTCACCTAAGTTCAAATAAAAACATAAGAGAGATTTAAACAATTTTACAATAAGAAGCAAATGAAACACCTTAGTAAAATTAGACATTACAAATTGTAAAATTTGATAAAGAGCTCTTTAATGTGTCAAAGATTGAATAAGAGATGACCAAAGAATATACACAATGCGTCTCTACAAATTTAAAAGGAGCTCATGGAAACTTGTAACTTCAATGTTTTGGAGAGCATACTCTGTTAGGTAAACTTGATTCAAGCTAGAGTTAATGTTGACTAGGTTAAACAGTGATGGTTTTGGGGCACATGGTATTGTGCACCCATAGTATTCTGCCCGTGGTATTATATGTAATGGAGCTTATAAAAGGCTGGAAGGACTTCATTGTAATGCAAGACCTAGAGGTGAGAAATGAAGGCTCACTTGGTCGGATTGGCCAGGGTTTTGGCCAATGCCAATGAGATCTTATTAGGTTGGTTTTTCCCCGGATTTGGGTTTTCCCGGATAAACATTTGTGTTTATGTTTTTATGGTTGTTGCTGGTTATTTTCTTATATATATTCCTCTTGGTAATTATTTATGTTATGCAATAAATTTCTTAACAACTAGTATCAGAGCCAGATATTGGCTTCAAAGGGATTCTTTGATGCCAGGGGTTTATAGTGCCTGATAAGATCAATGCAGCCTTTTTACAGATCTGGGTCTGGCAAAAAATGGTGGAACAATCATACGTGGAAGAACCTCGAGGAGAATGTGCGGAAGATAGTGTTGTAACTGCCAGGGATCGCAGTGCATTTGCAATATTTACTGGTTTGGAACATGCTGACGAATTGTTCGGGATTCATGCAGCTATTTAAAGAAGGTCAGCAAAAGAAAATTGTTCATGCGGCTTCGAAAATTGTTTGTTTTCTGCTATGTGAGGCCACCGGTCTGGAATCTACGAGGTTCTCATCGGGCTCCCAGTTGGAGACGTTTGATAGGAGTTTTTGAGCAAATCAAATTGAGAGAGGATGGATCAGAATCACAGCAGCAATAAACAAAAAAGAAACTAATGAAGTCAAAATTATTGCATGTAAATGGGCATACTACTCTAAGACTTGGTAAGGCATGTGTACCCCTCGATGATTACCGGTAAAGTTTGGGTTAGACCTAGGTGATAGGGGGGATGTTAGGTTAACAATACCCTGGGTAAGAACTTTGAGGGGGGTAAGAGCTAGAGTGAGTGGGATTGTCTCACTTAACAGGTTTGGCTGGAGTTAGTCAAGGAACCCTAAGCAATTTTAAGGGGGGAATTGTTAGGTAAACTTGAGTCAGGCTAGAGTTAAAGTTGACCAGGTTAAACAGTGATGGGTTTGGGGCACATGGTATTTTGCACCCATAGTATTATGCCCGTGGTATTATATGTAATGGAGCTTATAAAAGGCTGGAAGGACTTCATTGTAATGCAAGACCTGGAGGTGAGCGGTGAAGGCTCACTTGGTTGGATTGGCCAGGGTTTTGGCCAATTCTAATGATATCTTATTAGGTTGGGTTTTTCCCTGGATTTGGGGTTTTCGCAGATAAACATTCTGTTTATGTGTTTATGGTTGTTGCTGGTTATTTTCTTATATATATTCCTCTCGGTAATTATTTATGTTATGCAGTAAATTTCTTAACATACTCTCTCTCCTCCCGTCTCATTTCATGATCCCTCAACTCTCCAAATTGGGATCCCAAAAATCCTAAAATTTGGGCCTCATAAACCAATGCCATGTCTCCTTTCTTCTTCAATTTTCTACTACTATGAACCAAACCATCATCTTCTTATTTATCTCCATCATCCTCACCACCATATTCACCTTCTCCTTCATCATAATCAAATCCCTCGATACCTAGCCCTAATATACCAAACCCATTTTCCCCTTCCCGTTTGATTCTTCCATCTCCATAGGGGCACATGCCAAATGGAGAACCAACATCACCATCAACAATGCCCAAAATACCTCTGTCTCTTCCAAAGTTCTGATTTTTGCCTCTAAATCCATACCATACCTTTCCTTTACCCACACTATTTTTTATGTTCTCGCTACCATGAACATTCCCTCCAGACCCAGCTCATTTATATCAAGCTCAATATCTCCAAAAACTTCCTTGTATTAGAGAAAATTAAGCCAATGTATGACACCTTCAACCCGGTCATACTCCTCTTTGTCCCCATATCCTAGTTGATCAACATTTTTTTGAAATTTTTGCTTGACACCTAGATATTGATGCCTCATATTCTACACTTTTGTTTAAGCATATTTCCATGTCCATTCCCATGGAAAATAAAGAGTATGCTCGGCATGGCGCATAATGTTCACATAATCTATAATGGGCTCAAATTTCCTCTCCCTTGTTTTGAGCTTGACCAAAACACCAAATCTAAGTAGCTCTCTGTATTTTTTAATAAGATTTTCCTCCTCCTCTTTGGCCCATTTATTTTGCTTCATATGAGTAGTAGACATTAACTTGTTCTGGTGTTTTGATTCTATGTTTGAAATTAAATGCTCCTTAGACAGAGATGAAGGCCCACCATGTTCTTTCGGTGCTAAGAAAATGGCAGACAATTTGTCCTCCTCTATGTTTATTTTCACCAGTTCCATGACTACAATCCCACTTCCAAACCCTTTTTATTCACCAATTCATTAACTCCAGTCTCACTTTCAAGCCTCCTTTTTATTGTATTGAATAAGTACAATCCCACTTTGAACCCACTTTTTTTACTAATTCAATGACTACAATCCCACTTTCAAGCCCACTTTCTTTTACTAATTCAATGGTTGTGGTCCTACTTTCAAACCCTCTTTCATAGTTCCTAGTTGGGCAGAAATAAAAAGGAAATCCATCTCACCTCAATTACCATGACCACTACTAACCCAAAAAAATGCAACAAAACCCTAATATAGCCATAAGAAAAAGCCCTTGTTGGATTAATACAATGGCCTCCAACTAGTCATTCCACATTGCGATCATGACAAGAGGTGGGTTGAGGCTTATGATCTACTTCCATCGAGTGAGCTAGAGGTTTGAGCCTTGATAATTTCCTTTCACTAGGCAATTGCAATTTATTTCTTCGGAATTCATGCACTCCGACAAGCAACAAATGTTGGTTTGCATGTTCTTGAAGAACCAAGGGCTGGGGTGGCCATTTACGCCGTACCCTTCTTGTTATAAGTCTGTCATTTGAGGGTGTTTGGAGAGCCAAGTCACAGTAAGCCTAGGAAGAGGTGTCTCATGCCATGAGACCATCTATGATGTCATTGAATTTGTTGATTTTTTCCTATACATCTTATGGATATCAACAACGAAGAAAAGTTTCATTTTAGATTTGACTTCCTGGGTAGCCTAGTAAAAGTGTTGGGCACCAACGCTGGTGGTGAGGGTTAAAGCATTGATGCCTTTGCTCTGAGCAAACTATATTTCTACCTTCAATATCTGCACATTATCATTCATGTAGAGAAAGTAACGAGTGAACACTAGGTGCGAATGCACTACACTATCATAGGAGATCAGAGCAGGACTTTGGAAAGGAAAACCTGATCATTTCCCACTATGAATATCCAGTGGAAATAGTTTACCACTTATTGGAAGACTTTACTGAAAAATGTACCTGAGGCAAAGGCTATCTGAAGACGAAATACTCAACACAAATCATCAATTACATTAACATATCGTACAAGGGCAAGGTTGTTCCATGTGTAAAATTTTCATTCGATGGAGGACAAAAAAATTGAACCCCCATGAGTGGTTGGGATGAACAATGTTTGCCTAGCCTAACCGGGTAAAGAAAACACCTTCAGTGTAATTATCTATCCCTATTTCATTATTGGTATCTTCTTGACACATTTTCATGGCATGTTTTATGTACACAAAGGCATATTAAATTAATTAGCTTTGTTAGCATCCCTTTTACATGTTGGTTTCCAGATAATGTCTAGAAACATAGATGGGCTTCAAGAGAGACCTACTGCAATATCGAATGTGCAGCCAATACTTCAAGCAAACTATATTGAAATTAATTACCTTGGATCTGTGAGAACCACTTTAGATTATACAAGAAATAATTCTATATAACTGGCGAGGGTCATGATGTAGTTGTCATGGGATGCATGCAGAGCAGGTCATTGAGGCAAGAATGACTTGCCCAAAATGACCTTAACTTAACCAAGTGAATTAATCTACCATGGAGAATATAACATTAAATTAATTGGCACCCTAATGATTGGTATGTCCCATGATGCAGGGAATTCATTCTTCACTCAATAACACACTTTACATATTTAGTGGGTAGGTTGGTTGTTTATGAGAGTGGATCATGTAATCAATAACATGAGGAATGAGCCAACTACACATCATGGATTGTGACATTCCCACCTCTTATTACATTGGAACCAATAGATGTAATAAGTTAAAATCAATCCTCTTGTTGAGTTGAAATTATTCATCCTTTATTTTTGTAATCCATGGCTTATGTTTGTGAAGATAAATTATCCCAATCATCTCATTGTGTGTGATGCAAATATTCTTAATAGAAACTCCATGTTACAGGCACAAAGCTCTCAAAGGAAAATCCATTTGGTTGCATGATACACGTAAATGTTGCAGTGGATCATAAATAAAACATTTGGGTAGAATAACATATTTCAAATGGTAAATGATTCCTTGAGAGGATTCCTTTTTTTGCTTCTTCAAATCACACCAGCAGTACAGGTGCTATTGGAGAGATAGAACTCCCCCTAGAGACAACCTCTGGGGTGATTGTAGACCAGTGCCTAGGACATCTTAAGTAGAGGAGTGCATGGAAGATTATGAGTGGGGTTTCGTGTGCACTCCAATTGTCACATAATGAAAATAAGAGGAGCTTGGTTCAATAGGCCTTCATCAAGGTAGACTCAAGCTAATAGATGGATCCCAATGCAGGGGGTATATTGTGGCAGTCTCAAAGAGAAATGGCCTCTTCTTCTAGTGGCCGACACACAACAATGAGACAACTTAAAATTGAAATTGTAGAAAGGGTGGAGAGGAGGAAAGGAAGGAGCGAAATAGTTGCATCAGGTTGTAACAAATATAATCCTAAGTAGCAATGTTCCAACAGAAATATGGAATTCGATGTATAGGGTTGTAAACAACACAAAATCCTAAGAAAATATTTTCCAATAGAAATATGGAAGTGGGAGGAGGTGGAGTGATAGAAACAGCGGGGTGAAAAAGAAGGTTTCAAACCCAATATAATATGGGTATCATTGTTTGCCAACAGCATAAGTAAATCTTACCTAACCCAGGTACTGCATGTTAATAAAATACACCAGTAAATATGTAATTTCTACAGGTATTGTATGCTAGTGAATAACACAAGTAAATATGGAGTATGCTGCAACATAAGTAAATCCATGCTCATACATGTACTGCAGGTTAATCAAATAACACAAGTAAATTTGTAGTTACTACAGGTATCGTAGGCTATTCAATAACACAAGTAAATATATAATACACACATGTGTTGTTCTTTATTTAACAGCCAAGATAAATCCATGAAATAGAGACAAACCAACAACTCATTACCCCATTTCAGAGGAAAAAAAACATATTATGAAATGAGATTACAAAAGGGAAAACATAATGCACATTGATCATGTTTGGAATCACCAGGGGGTGTGATCAATCCAATATGATTCCAACATATGATTCCTTAACATTCGACACAACATCAGTCAAGTACCCCATGAATAAGAAAATAGAACCAAAATGGCATCTCTGAATTCAGACCGCTCGGGTGAGAAATTCCGAAACTAGCGAAACCTTGTTAAAGTGTTGTTTACCCCTTTTTATAAGAAGAGGGGGAGATGGAATTATAGTTTAAAAAATATCTCAACCCAAGGCTAGCTGTCCAATGGACTAGCTACCTAGGCTTGCAATGGCATTGTTGCCCAAAAAGATTACAATATGGATATGCTCCCTTTCTTGGAAATAAATGGAAATTGCATAACTAATGAGAAAATGTGAGGATGATGGAGGAAGTGTCCCTTCTGCTATCCCTGTGAATGGCCTCTGGTTAAGCAACTGATGAGCCCCAAAAATGTACAATTATTTGGGCTCATTCAACTTCCTAAATTGGCTTGATCCACCATTCTCATTTGTTTATTGCATGTTTTTGATTATTTTTATGTTAATAGAGTGAATTTGGTTAGTCATTATGCCAACAAGTCTAATGGGTGCTTTGTGTAGCCTTGTTGGTCAACTTGGAGACAAATTGAAGGTCTTAATGAGCACTTGGCAGCCAAATTCGTGGGAGAACAAGCTAGAGGATTTGTAGGAAGGTGTCCCCCTCATTTATGGGCCCTTACCTCGAATTCTCCACCATCAGCTCGGAGTTCAAAGGCCACCGAATCAACAAGTCAAGGGCAGCCAAGCAAGTCAAGTTGGGCTGCTGTTAACTACAAGTCAAGGGCAGCCAAGCAAGTCAAGTTGGACTGCTGTTAACTGCAAGTCTTGGGCAGCCGAGTCCCTAACTTTTAGGAGGACTGTTGGGTCTTCAAATTTGTATAAATAAGAGAGCTTATGGCCTCATTTTGGTTAGCTAGTAGGGAGCTAGTAGGCAGCTAGTTGTTAGCCATTTGATAGTCATTTTTAGCTGTTAGTTAGTCATTTTGTTTTAGCCATTAGTTAGCTAGCTTGTAATTCGATTTGTAGGCCATGGATTAGTTTTGCTTTCAGCTCTTTCTCAAGCTCTCCTTGTGGACAGTTTTGATGTAATTTTTCATTCTTGGTTAATAAATATGGATCCAGCTTTGCACCAGCTCTAAATCTCTCTTGGGAGGCTGTAGTTCTTGGGGTTGGGTCCATCTCAAGTGCCCAGTACCTCCCTTGTTTATATTTATGTGTCTTTGCTGCATTGTCATAATAAAATCTGTTATTTGAATTCATGGCATAAGTAATTTAGGTTGATGCATTTTTTGTTTGGTGACAGTCATAATCTTTGGTTTCATTTACACTCCTCTTTCTCGTTCCATTACCATCTCTTCCATCTTGATCACGCATGCAAGCATATCTCTTCCTACCATTCCATCACTCCTCCATCACTTCAAACCCTCACGGCCAAGCATCCTGTAGAATTGCAGAGAACATCCTGTAGAAGACCTACAGGACTATCCTGTAGTAACCTCTGAGTATCCTGTAGGATCCCCTGCAGACATCCTGTAGGAGGCCATTCACTCAGTTGCCGAGCTTCTGAACGTGGAAAACCTCTGTGGATGGATGCTAAGGGTCCATAGGGACCTCACCTAGCCTCCCCAACCTGTTCCACGCTTTCCTGCCTTCTCCATCCCATCTGCACAACCAAACCCCAATTAGCACGCAGTCACAATCATTCCACCCACTTAAAGGAAAAATACAAAAACATGTCTTTTATGATGTAAGCAGTTTAGATCCATGCATTTTCACTTATTAGAGATAGTAGCAGCATTGGTAGAAGTTTCCTTCACGTCATTTGCATTATAGAGGCTAAACTAGTTAAATTAGGGTTTCCTAGGTTTACATACTTTGATTTGCTTTCAGTTCATTGTTGTCAAGTAGATTAGTCTTCTTTGAGCTAGCTTTCGTCCATCATTGATAGAGCTTCTTCTGTAAGCCCATAGAAGTTGGCTTAAGCCCTAGTGGACTTGTGCCAGCTGACCAAGTGACAGCTGCGACAAGAGCTAGTACTTGTGCATATAGCACTGCCGCTTCCAAGTTTGTACGAACTACCGGGTTGATAAAATTAAGAGACAGGAAGCCCCAGGAGTTGTAGCATTATTGCTACAATACTGGGGCTCACCATATTTTTGGCGCCGTTGCCGGGGAAGCGACAGAGTATTGGTGATTGTTGCTATTCTTCTATTTTCTACTACAACCTTCTTCTAAGTAGTTTATTTCATTTCCATTATGCAATTTCATTCATGCAAAATTAGATTAGCCTTTCTTGCTTGAACACAACCAAGGCTCAAAAGGCTGATAGAATGGCAATCACAAGGGTTAAAAATTGAAAATTGGTTCATTTTTAGACAAGCTTGAACCATAGGGAATTATGCTTGGATTCAGTTTCATGTTTACACAAGCTTGAAACAAAAAAATTATGCTTGAGTTGGTTTGTATACTCTCAGCCTGATGAAAGGGAGAGTCTCTAGTAGCCAGATGGAAGTCGCTACAATGAAGCAGGACCATTATCCAACACCTCTTTGGCTTTGTCTAGATACACAAAGTTGAAGGGTGTGATAGACCAATCACATAACCTATAGGGAAACACCTTGTTTCATTTTTTTTTTAAATGAGCTTGACACAAGACAAGGAACTCTGCTTAAACTCCTTGTTTCTTTTTTTAACCAGGTTGACACAAGACAAGGAACTCTCCTCTTGGACCTATTTAATTTTTTAACGAGGTTGACACAGTAAAAGAACTATCCTCATACATCCTTGTTTCATTTTTTAAAGAGGTTGACACAAGACCAGGAATTATCCTCGTGGTAGTTGTTTCATTTTTTAACGAGGTTGACACATGACAAGGAACTCTCCTCATAGACCTTTGTTTCATTTTTTAATGAGTTTGAAACAAGACAACTAACTATCCTCAGACTCCTTGGTTTCATTTTCTAACGAGGTTGACACAATACTATACACTATCCTTAGATTCCTTGGTTTCATTTTTTAACGAGGTTGACACAAGACTAGGAACTATCCTTGGATTCCTTGGCTTCATTTTTTAATGAGGTTGACACAAGACTAGGAACTCTCCTTGGATTCCTTGGTTTCATCTTTTAACGAGGTTGACACAAGACTAGGAACCATCCTTGGATTTCTTGATTTCATTTTTTAACGAGGTTGACACAAGACTAGGAACTATCCTCGGATACCCTTGTTTCATTTTTTAACAAGGTTGACATAAGACAATGAACCATCCTCAGACCCCTAGATCACAAATCATAAGTGGTCATGAAAGAGATATCTAGTTCCAGTTCTCCCAGTACATGATGTACAACATCACTGAATTGATTATCAGTTGATGTAGGTATGGAACAGGTTGCCACATAATTAACCCATGGCAGGGATGATACCATTGGTACAAAAGGACCATTTAGGGAAGATGATTGACTAGGATCCATATTTGGGCCGGGAAATGAAAGCTGGTCAACGGTGACAATCCTACCTTCATGCGGAAAACAAATCACTCAAAAGAGTGTTGAAACAATAGCTCCCGTGTGATAAACATAGTTACGCCCAAGAAGTAAATTGTAATCTAAAGTTCCTGGGACTACCATCACATTAAAATAAATGGTTTTTCTTCCCAAAGTGATAGGTAACTTAGGAAGGACCCCTAATGGTCGACTGGTTCCTTTGCTAAATCCCAACAGATTCTGTGTAACAGGCACAAGCAGTGGCGAACCAAGCGCTTGCCAAGAAGTTGAGGAAAGGATACTCACTGACGCCCCTTCATCTATAATAGTGCCAGATATAATCATTTTACAAACTTGTACTATGATCTGGAAAGGAACATAAGAAGGAAGGCAAAATCCTATCAGTTGATTCCAATCAAAGGAAGTGACTAGACTACTTGGAGGGGGTACTGTAGAAATAGGAGAATTAATCCCTTGAGTTATGAGAACTGGAGGATTTTCCCCCTATGTTGATGGAACAGGTGGATTTCCCCCAATCTCATTAGAATCTAAAGAAACAAAAAGAACTCAAATGGTATCATATTCACTTTCTTCGGGAAAGGTACAATTTACTGAAGGTGAAATCGGGTCAACTTTTGCTTCGACCTGTTGATTTGGGTCGGGTATAGACTCATTAGATTCACTTTCAGAGAGAGTGGTTTCGACCGACGGTTGATTTTGGCCAATCGATTCATCAACTAGTGAAGGATTTAGGGAGATTTTCCTGTAACCAGATGGAAATCACTGCGATGAATCAGGATGGTTATCCAACACTCTTTTGGCTTCATCCAAATAGGGACAAAGGTGAAAGGGGTGATTCCCTTCACATAACCTACATAGAAACTTGACCTTTCCCTTTTTTCCATGAGATTTACTATCACTAGTTGATGGTGTGTTACCAATATGATCTCCAGAGGTTGATGACACGGGATGGTGTGAACAGGAAGACCATTCTTCCAAGATCTGAGGAATGTAAGGACAATTTCAATGAAGATTGTCTCCCACACAAATTATGCATGGATTTTTGACTTTATGAGGCTTAACGGACAGATTTTCATCAGATGTTGCATTCAAAGCAATGGTTGCTTGGTTGCCCCCTTGTTGAATTAGCTTCTTCTTCTTCTTCTTCCCTTTTTCGTCTTCTTAGCCACCTGGTTACAAGTAACAATACTTTCAGCAAGTGAAGAGGAAGAGGGGGAGGGAGAAACAAACGAGGAAGAAGGAAAAGGGTCAACTTGAGGATCAACTGGAGGTTGATTTTGTCCAGTTGGAGGTATACTTGATTGCGGAGAAATCATGACATTTTGAACCAAAGAGGTTTAAAACAGCCATACTAGTAGGCTAATGGTAAATCTTGGAAGGGACATTGTAGCCATATAAGGAGCATCAATATTTCCGAAAGAGGGAAAAGGAATAGGATTTTCATCAAAAGGGTTTCCCTGATCGGTGGATTCTGGATTTGATGGCATATGTTCCAACCTAACATCAACTAAGGAAAAGGGATGTTATTCACAATCAATTAATTTTAACGACACTTTAGATGCAACTTTTCTTTTTCAATTTTAAGGAGTCGAGAAAAAGCTAAATATGACTCTAGTTGCCTTTGATTTTTAATGAGCCTAAAAGGAAAAGTGATCAAATGGACCTTTTATTTTAAGGAGTCGAAAAGGAATGAAAGTGACTACTCTGGAGAATCTTGATAAAAGATTTTACCAGACCAATCAAAAAACTGCAATATACGCCTTGGTGATAAATTAAAGAGAAATTACCAAGGACTTATGTACGGCAGCCAATCTTCCCGAATGATGTGTTCAATGTGTTAGCGCTTGAGATTTCACCTCAGGCTGAGAAAGGCAAACCTTCAAGGCAACATCAAACCATTTCACCTCATAGCTAGCCCTACGGGGTATGAGAAGGCTCTCTCCGGTCAATCTCGTTAAATTTTCAATGGGAAGAGATGACCAATCAAGGTAACACAGATATTAGGCTAGTAAACTAATTTGAAAGTTGATTTGGGGTTTTTTTTTGGGGTTTTTTGGTGGCAAGTTGAGGATCTGCAATTTAGGGTGCGGGGATTAAGCTCAATTTTTGCAGGTGGGTCTTTGGGGCAAGGTAGGAGTTTGTGCTAATGCTTTTAGCTGAGATGGATGATCAAGGAGGAAAGAGGAGAAGCTAAAGAGGGAAAACAATGACTTTGAATCCTCTTTAGACAGTGGAAAACATAAACATTAAACAATTTGAAAGCTGAGCATGACATGCATGAATTCAAACTTTATCACTTCATTTGTTTAATAAGCTGCAGTAAAGAAAGATATGGAACACATAAACACACTTACAATTACAATAAGAGAACACACCATCAACACAAGAGTCCACAAGAATCCCAATGATGTCTGCAAAACCCTGGTCTTCCTTTTCCTCAAATTACAGAGATACAAGTAAAATATACAATAGTAGCTTCTCCCTCAAGAGTCCAACCATGAAAATGAGTAAGAAAAGGCATAATATAGAAGATCTAACTCCTTTCCCCACCTATAGGGGTCGATCTCAACTTCCTAGGAGCTGTTTTAACTAATTCCAAACTAAGCACTAGATAATAGGAAGTCAAAACAACTTGCCTCTAAAACTTAGGAAACCTATCCATGCATTAATATTTACCATTTACATCAAGGAAACTTCTAGAAGTGTTCAAGGAGAGTAAAAGTATATAAGTGCCATGAAAATTACACAAAATCCATCATTTACATGCCTCAAAAGTCAACCAAGGTGAAAACAGTGTTTTGCTGGCCGAACTGGTCAAAACAGTGAAATTTCCCTGAGTGGTCGCGCCCCTCACTTTGACTGGTCGCGCGCATTGACAGCTCTGTTTAAGGGCCTTTCCGGTGTCCAAATCAGGTGCAAGATAGCTCATTGGAAAGGTCTGTGAGTATACTTTCCAACCCCACTGGAATTTCTGAATTTGGAGTTGATTTGACCCCTCAAAAGTCATTT
>APFE030223591.1:0-10864 GCA_000404065.3 Pinus taeda | reverse complement strand
AAGAAGTGGAAGCACTATTTGATGGGAAAGGAGACTGATCCACACAGATCGCCAACCACTATAGTACTTGCAGGCCCAAAGTCATCTACAACATACTAGACATTAAAAGTGGATGGGGGTTCTACAACAATTTCATTTAGCGATTAAGTACAAGAAGGGTAGCCCAAACAAGTTGGACAACATGATTTCAAGGCCACCTACATCAAATATTACAACTTTGGGAACTTTGATGGACATGGAGCTATTCACTCTTGATGCATATAGAGAGGAATATTCAGAGAATGAGGACTTCAAGTTGGTGTTTCAGAAATTGCAAAGTCAGAGTCATGTGCATGATGGCAACAACACCGTTGACTGTTATCTCTAATATGGGTTATTCTACATGATGGATAAGCTATGTGTTCCTAAAGGTGAGAAATTGTAGCTGATTAGAGAGGCTTATACCTCCAAGGTTGCAAGGGACTTTGGTGTAGGAAAAACAATGGCCAACTTGTAGAGTTATGTGTATTGGCCCAAGATACAAGAAGAGGTAGCTAGGTTCATAAGAGGATGCATGCTTTGTTGTACCAACAAGCCTAGTAACATGAAACATGGTCTATATCATCCCTTACCTATACCCATTTGTCCTTGGGAAAGTATTTCCGTGGAATTTGTGGGATGTCTACTAACAACTAGGAATGGACATGACTACCTGATCATGGTAGTTGACAGAGTAAACAATATGTGTCTTTTGATTCCTTGTAAAGATACCATCATTGGAAAAGAAGCAAGAAACTTGTTCTTTGGATAGGTTTGGGTGCACTTTGGTATACCAAGGAGCATCATTGGAAATAAGGACAAAATATTTCTCAGTGCATTTTGGACTACAATGTGGGAGAAGATAAACACCAAGTTGAAGAGGTCTATAACATTCCGTCCATAGACATATAGGTAGACAAAATCACTCAACAAGACTTTGGTGCAAATTTTCAGGGGTTATAATCAAAATCATCCAAAGCCTCGGGAAGAAAATATGGTATATATACAACACTCCTATAACATAGAATTTCAAACTTCTACAGGTAAGCCTGAGTTTCAAATATTTTTTGGATATTTCTCACCTTCACCTTTGGATATTGCATATTGGAAATAAGAAGGGGCGAGGGAGGATCATATGAGGTATGAATTAAGGGCTAAAAAAATTGTAGAGAAGATCACAAAGATCTGTATACATGTACAACAGACACTGCGAAAGTCAAATATAAGGCCAAGAATGATCAATGTAGAATAGAGAAATTGATTAAGGTGGGAGACAAAGTATGGCTACAATTGAACAAGGAGAGGCTACATGATCCTAGTAAGAAAATAAAGGCTTTGCAGTCTGGTCCCTTTGAGATACTGCAAAAGGTGGGTGATAATGCCTATCGATTTAGCCTACCACCATATTGTTGAATTTGTAACTAAGGTCGGTCTTCATAATGTATATTTGGCCACTTAATGTATTTGTATTGATTATTCTAAAGAATATTTTAAATGCTTGAGTCAAAAGAAAAATAAATTTTGAGTCAAAAACCCATTGTGAATTTTAAAAGAAGAAAATTTGAATTTTGAATTTGAAATTTTTATTTTCAAAGTCGTCAAGCCAATCTCCCTCCACGTCAAGTTGGCCTAGGATCACGTGGGATTCACTCAATGAACCTCTAACATATCACGTGTGTTCGTGGCATACTAAACAATACCCTTAATTTGACTACATATTGGAAAGTATATCTAAAAATCACATTATTTGACCCCCTACCAATATGAACCCAATACACCTTCCCAATTTAAAAAGCCCCTACTTTCACTAGATATTGTAGGTACACATTTTTTCATTTACATTTTTTACACCCCTTTATATTTTTTCGTTAACTTTGAGCTCCATTTTTTATACTTACCAATATAAGAAGCATTTACCCCCTATTATATGCTCAATATATTATGTCATTTTTTCCTCAATATATATCCCTAAATATGAATGCACATGATATGGTATTGGTCCCCTAGTGAAGTCCCCATGCTTAGGGAAAAGGGTATACCCATTCGTGCGAGTAGATCACTATATAAAGGCAACTTGACCTCATTCTCTTGGCACCAATTCACACTCTCTTGTGAAGGCAGTTTTTGGGCATCCTAGCGAAGATCAAGAAGGACAAGGAGTACAAAAAAGAAGACAAATTAGCTCTCTCTAGCTCACACGCGTGGATAGTGTCTTCTTCTTCTGGTTCATATTTTTTTTGGGTAGTTCTGTTGCATGGGGTCGAAATTTTGGGTAGTTGCAGAGGCCAAAATTCTAGGGTAACTGGAAGCTACAAGAGGCCAAAATTTTGGGCAGTTGCAGGGATCGGAATTCCAAGGTAACTAGAAGCTATAAGAGGGCCAAAATTCTAGGTCAGATCAAGTAGAGTGAAATTTTGAATCAGATTGGGAGGCTTGACTTGGAGGGATTAACAAGGTTTGACTGTAGGTCTAGGTGTGTCTCTTGTTGAACAAAATAATTTCTCTATTGAAAAGGTTGTTGGGTTTTTCCCCTTGGTGGGTTTTCCCAGGGTAAATATTGTCTTCTCCTTGTGCATTGCGATCTCTATTGTTATATTGTGCTTATATGGCTGACTTTCTAAAGTATAACTGTTAAATGATATATTGGAATAATTTAAAAGAATATCAACATCAAAAGTAATTATCAATATTTCAGAAATATTGTGCTAGTCTATATTTCACTTGGAAAATCAACATGGAATCAAAGCTTTTGGTAAAGGAAGGAACACATATATCACCATTGAAGAAACCATAAATTGAGATCACTATTGTTGAAGTCCTTCTTGATTTACATCCATGGCTTCTTCTATGAAATCTGAGAACAAGTTGGAAGGAGCTTCAAACTTCAGAGCTTGGAAACTCAGGATTGATCTTATTCTTGCAAAGAACAAGGTTTTGGATATTGTGACCGAGAAAGTTGTGGAACCAGTAGATGTTGTAGGAAAGGAGAAGTTTAATGAGGATTACATCACTACCAAGGGTCTTATTATGGAATCTATCAGATATCATCTCATTCCCTATATTGTAAAGCTTGACACTTCCAAGAAGATGTATGATGCCCTAACCAATATATTCACCATCAAGAATGTTGTTCAAGCCATGAACTTGAAGAATGAACTTCGTGATGTAACGATGATTAACAATGACACCGTAGCTTCATATTTCGTAAGGATTTCTCAAATAAAGGACCAAATTCAAGCAATTGGAGAAATTGTTTCTAAGAATGAACTTGTGACTACAACACTTAATGGTCTACCTAGATCATGGGATGCATTTGTAGCAGGTATAAGTAACTGAAAGGGATATCCTTTGTTTGAACAACTATGGACCTGTTGGGCTCAAGAAGAATCGAGGCTTATTTCAAGAGATAAGAAGGAAGAAGCTTCTCAAGCACTTGCAACTCGCTTCAAGGACAAAGGAAACTAAGAAGTTTGGTTCTCAACATAAGAAGTCAGAAAAATGACCTCCTCCTCCCTAAGGGAAGAAGGATATGTCAAAGGTTCAATGGTATGGTTGTTAGAAATTTGGACACTATAACAGATATTATCTTGAAATGGTGTTACACGTCAATTTTTTGCCATGACACTTGATCAATTTATGGATATTATTACCATTCTTGAACATGTTGAAACCATCTCCCTTAGAAGTCCAACAACTCAAAATATGTTAAATTCCATGAGAAATTTGGGTCAAATAGCTCTCACACCTTGTTAAGTTCCACCCGCAACGATTTATCTAGTGTTTCCCTTGCATGCACTAAAATTTAATCCGAGAATAGCACAGAAATGTGCTCTGTCTGTAACTATAAACTCACATGGGTGAATTCTAGAAAGTAAAAATAAAAAGTACATTCTAGAAACCTAGTTGGTCGAATATTTCCCAACTGAAAGCTTTCAGGTGATGACTATTCGAACTATAGCCCTCATAAGATGCATCTCCATCCCTTTTCTCATGGTAACCTAATCCTTCACTAAAGGAGGTTCATATTCTTCTTGGGATTCAAAACTTCCCCCTCTTTGATCTATAAAAGGACTAGTGGGTTGAGTGATGGAGGACGTTAGAGTTCAAAGAATACAAACTTATGTTGCTAGTTTGAGATTGGAGAGCTTGTTATCTAAGAAGGAGATTGAAGGCATTTGGGAGGAACCTCATGACGTCAAAGCAAAGGTTGTAAGGTTCCTCTTATCTTCTAATTAATACAAATGAGCACTTTCTCCCATTGATTTTTGTCTTTTGTGAATGATGAATAGTTTGCAATTGTTTATTATATTCATTAAGGCAAGTTCAATCCCTAATTTCCTTGATCATTAGGCTAAGTTGTTTGAATTACTATATCACAAGTGCTTTTGATTCTTTTTATGGTTTATGTTTGCAGGTTCTACTAAGAATTAAAGAGCTGCATCAAGTCACAGCTAGGGATCTTCATCAGGCATTTTTTGAAACCGGTAAGAGGTCTATCCATTAGTTAGGCTGCTTGCAATTCAAATAAGTTCAACTTAGGGAAAGAGTCAGTTCAGTTGTCATGATTATTTTTAGTATCCATTTAGGATCTAGGGAGATCGCTCTTGTCCGCAAGAGGAATTGTCCGGTGTAACAAACTGGCAACCATACTGGGGAAAATCTCCGTTCTCTTCTTTTCCTTAGCCTCACTTTCTAATTTTTCTAATTTATCTAGTCCTGAGTCTAAATAAATTAATGGCATTTTAGATCTAATTGGTTAATTTTTGAGTTTTTTATTTATTGTTTCTTTAAGTTTTCCTCCTCGCGTTGTTTCTGTTTTACACAGAGCACATCTCCGCACCCTTTTTGCCGTAGGAATTGAGCGCATGCACATAGTTTCCTACTAGAAACCCGTGCAGGCCTTGGGTTTTTTCTTAATTTGTCTTTTTGAAAGTGTCATTCAGTTTGTTTGCACTGTGTGTTGTCTTTTCTGAACTCAGTTGATTTCTTTGTTGATGATTTTATGAAGATTAGGTCTTTTTGGAAGAATACCTTAGGGTTTTGATTGGTTGATTGATCAAAACAAGTTTGAATGTCTTTTTGTCATTGATTTTCTTATTTTGTTCTTTCAAATACACTGGTTAAGCTTTAAAAATTGTTTATTTGTAGTCAAAATTACTTTGAATTACAAGTTAGGGTTTCTAAAGACCTTATGCTTTTGTGAAAAATCATAGTTATTTTTTCTTGATAAAAGAAGTTGCTTTCATCTTGGGAAAATTTCCATGACTGCACTGCTATTGTCATCAAATCAAAGCATTCATCAAAGAATATGTATTTTCTCCATCTTCTTCATTGATTTCTATGTGCTTGAACATTTCAAGTGATTAGAAGAAAAGAGTTTTTTAGTTTATTTTGATAATTAGGGATATCTAGAAATTAGTTTGTTGGCTTCTTTTTCATTACCAAATAGTGAAATTGGTTGTTTTGAGAAACGTTGAAAAGTTGTGAGTTGTTGCATTTTATTTCTAAAAGATCAAAGAAAACTCTTTCTTTTCTCTAAATAGAATTTCATCGAAAATTGAAAGTTGCTTTTGCATTTTAGAGTGCATTAAGATTTCAAGTTGTGTCACAAACATCATAAGTTTCACCTCCATCACCCATTGAGTAAAAAAACAGCTTAATAATACAAAGCTAATTAAAATTCACTTAGAATTTTATATATTTTTAGGGCTCTTTTCACCTACAATAGCTTAAGTGTAGGGCTTTGGAATAGGGAAGGAAGTAAACTTTCCAAAGCTACAAACAGGCAATAAAATCTTGAGTTAGGGAGAGAAAATCCAAGCATTTCCGTTTTGCTCTAGGAAGCTCTTCTTAGACTTGATTTAAGCACGAGATTGTGTCAAATATGGTGAAGTGATCTGGCCCACTTCATTGGCCTAGATACAATGATTTACATGTATTACAACGATGTCAAAAGCTACTTTGGATCACTTGAAAGTAAACCTCCAATTGATCATGTGGAGGAGCCTTCAAGGGGATTGAGCTTGTTACTTTTCCCTTGCATGTACGTTCGATCTACGACTGTCCCCCCTAGGTAAAATTGTTGTATTTGGTGAACATAATGACTTTAATCCTAGGGATCTACCTAAGGTGACGACAGAGGGAAGGTCCTACTATACCTGGAATAGACGTTGGCTAGACTCACTTGGACTCTCTAGAGGGTAATCTTTGCTCGGGATGGTTTATAGAAGAGTTACTTGCACAAGACTGTTTCATTAAGCAAGTTGCCAAGGTAACTGGTCCAAATACTCATTTTCTATAAAACGTTTTGGCTTGATCTCTTTGATGTTGGATTTTATCACCAACTAGTATGTATTGATCTCTGTGAAGAGTAGGTTTGTGTGGTTTTAACTCTTAGATTTTTAGTGCATGTTACTTTCTGTGTTGTTTTTTTTTTTTAACTTTTTAGAGACTTTAGGTGTACTTTAAATATTGCGTGATTAATATGTATATGTATATGTATATCAAATTCATTTTCTGTTACTTCAATGCCTAAAATAGTAGATGTTATAGGTTGATTAACTTCAGTTCCTCTTACATCATAATCTATAACTATAGTAGAAGTTTTAGTTTCTGTTGCAGTTCTAGTTTTAGATGATTTAGATTTTTTTCTTTAATCTTTTCTAACTGACTCGGTGTATACTTGGGGATCCCCCGAGTATACACCGAGTCAGTTATAAAAGATTAAAGAAAAAAAATCTAAATCATCTAAAACTAGAACTGCAATGGAAACTAAAACTTCTACTATAGTTATAGATTATGATGTAAGAGGAATTGAAGTTAATCAACCTATAACATCTACTATTTTAGGCATTGAAGTAACAGAAAATGAATTTGATCAAACTCAAAATTTAACATCACACTCAGCAGCGACCGATTTACAAATTACTAAAATCGTTCAAACTAAATGAGATACTGGAGAATCTTCCAATAGAAACCCCGTTTCCGAATCAGATATTGACGAACCTAAGTCTGATATCTCTGAGCCTGACATTCATACATCTGCTACAACACATATTCTGGATCCTCCACTTTCACCGCCTGTGAAACTTATCATTATTGATAATCTTCCTCCTGGGCTTATTGCCATTAAAGAACTTGTTTCGAACAAAGAGGAAGAACCTCTAGTTTCTATCAGTGAACCTATAGATATCTCAAAAGTTTTGTTTTGATCCTTTCACCTTGACCCTTGGTATTTTACACCCTTGAACTTTTTAGGGCAAGGGATTCCGCGTTACACGACTCCTTATTCTACCATGCCCGGTTTTGACTATTCCACAATGATTTTGAGATGTGTCGTGACAAATACATCCATGTATTCTACTTCTCAGAAGTCCACATTGTATGGTGGTATTTTACCACCTAGATATCACTCTCTCACAGGAGCTTATTCAAGAGCTTCTTCCTCAAACTCATCTTCAAACATGTCAACTGGTGTAATTAACCTTACCAATGAAGGTTTGGAATCTAAACAAGCCATTAATATGATTTCTGGTAATGTTGGTAATCCATAATCTAGCCCAATAGGTGGTTATTATCTTCCTTGGGGGAAACCATCGTATCCTCCACTTGGAGGAAAATTTTTTAGTGGACCTTACCCTGCAGCTGGGGGGAAACCCCCTGCCGGAAACTACTTTAACTATGCTCAAATGCCTCAAGCTGGTTTTGGTGAGTTTGTCATGCCTCATCCCACCTATGGAATTCCTTACCTTGGATTGAATACAATTTGGAACCCTTCTCAATAGTCAATTCCTGTTGCTTCTCAAGTGCTTTTGTATCAACTTGGCCAACCTCTTGAAAAACCTATTTAGCAAATGCCTTTTGAAGGAATGTCTTCTCAAGTTCAACCAACCATCTAGGCTACCTCATCGACACCTGCCCAACAATCACTTTAGCAGTCCACCCAAAGCACCCATCAAACTATAGGGAAGTCTGTTACGGCAACGTTTTTTCAGAACCCAGGTTCAAGTTCGCCTAGGACTCCCATTCCAGGAGTATCGCAAATAACTATCCCACTTACGTCATAGGTTACTATGCAACCTCTTGTTCAGTCTTATTTGGTGTTCAATCCATTCCTACAATTCTATCATCACCTCAAATACCTATTGTTTAGCTTAGTGTTCCATATATGCAAGTACCTTTTCAAGGGCTATATTTCCAAGGTTTACCCCAGAGTCAATTTGTTCAAGCTACACCTTTTCGAAATTGGTTTCTCCAAGGTCAGCCCTTGCAAAGCCAACCCTTTCAAGGACAGTTTATTCAAGGTCAAATGGGTCAGAATCTTGCCTTTCAGAATCAAATGTACCCAGGTCAAACGTTTCAACAACCTATTCAACTGAAATACGGTATGGCTCAACCTAGATACGCAGGAGGTATGCAGATTCCAACTACTCAACCTATCCCAGAATATCCTGGATATCCTCCTCTTGGTATGGGACTTGCCCCTTAGGGTTATCAATATCCATTGCAAGACCCCAATTGCCAGTTGCCTTTCATTGCAACTTTGGATTTGCTTGACCTCTCTCAGTTAACTAATGATCCACTTCTTTCTTTACCCTATTGGATGACTATTCCTACTAAGTTTCCCAGTGACATTCCTAAGTTTGAAGGTAAGTTGGGTGAAGATCCGTCCAATCATGTCATGACCTACTATCTTTGGTGCACGTACAACTCATTAAATGATGATTCTATTAGATTAAAAATTTTCCAACAAACCCTAATCAGTTCAGTAGTCAAATGGTATGTAGAATTACCACACGCTTCTTTCAACACATTCAATGCCCTTGCTACAACCTTTTTGACTCATTTTCAGTTACCCCTTCAGTATGACAATGGAACTGAACTTTTGACTTCTTTAAAGCAATGAACATCTACCCATATCTTAGATCAGATTCACGAATGGAGATGAAGACGTCGCCTAGTTAAAGTTTACATTCCAAACTAGATGATTACCGAATGGTTTATAAAATTACTTTTACCAGTAATAAATGAAGATGTAGCCAAAGGGGATGGTGTAACTGAAGAGCAGGTAATTGACCGTGCTCAATATCTTGATCTTGTTTATACTCAGTCTGGTACTTTGTACGAAAAGATCCCAAATTTACCCCAATATACTCCAAATAACACACCTCTTCCAAGATCACATGCCACAAATGGCATGATTGGTTTTGTGAGCCAGAAGACAAAGAAAAAAAAGAAAAATTCTAAGAATGTTCTTCGGCTCTATCTGATTCACCTAACGAAGATCCTTCTCCCAAAATTACTTCTGAAATCAGCGTCATAGATTAATCTACCGGCAAGGGCAAGTCATCCAGAAATAAGAAAAAGGGAAAAGGTAAAACTAAACAAGACATCCGCTCTAAGGAGAAATCAGCCAAGAACAAACCATCTGATGAAAAGAGGAAACCTCGATATCCTTGCTTTATTTGTGAGGAAGATCATTACACTAAGGAGTGCCCTCATCGGGCCGAAGTTTCTAAATTCGTCAAAAGTTTGCCCACACCCACTATTTTGAAGGATCCTTTTCCTCAAGGCAGTGAAGTGGTGTCTCATGATCAATCCTCCTCATCCCCGTCGGCATATATCATGATGATGTCTTCTAGAGTTATGGTAGCAACTAGATCCAAAGATTACACATCAAAGAGTCCCGTTGAAAATGGAGATGACTCCAGTTCATTTGGTCAAACTTTGTGTCTACTCCTCCTTCTTCTAAACAATTACACATTGAAAAACCAAATCCTGATATGGTAATTCACCTTCCTCCTAAGGTTATGCTTCGTAAGTCAGCCTTTAATCCTCATGCGAGGGCTGCCCAAAATTATAACATCGTTGAAGATCTAGTTATGTCACCTTCGGCCATGTCTACCCTTGAAGTGCTGCAAACTTGTCTATCGTGAAGGAAATTATTATTATCAACCATAGGAGTAGTAGATCCTTAAGACTCTCATTTGATTGTTTTTTATCCCAAGAATCATGTCCTGTGTCTCCCACACCAAATGGCGTTTCAAATACCAGTTCATATCAAAACTCGACAAGTTTTTCGAACAATGATTAATGAAGGAGCGTCGACATGTATTATGTCCATTGCCTATTGGAAAGATTTAGGTTCTCCAACAATCAATTAATCGCCCATGACTTTGAAAGCCTTCGATGGAAGAGGTTTTCATCCATATGGACTTTTAAATGATTTTCTAGTCGAGTTAGAGGGAAAAACAGTGGCAATAGACATTGAGGTTGTTGATCATCAACTTGATTACAACCTTTTTCTTGGCTGAAGTTGGATGTATGCCATGGAAACAGTGGTCTCGTCATATTTTAGGATGATTATGTTTATTCACAAAGGAAGAATTATGAAATTAGATCAATTATCCTACTATACCTCTAACCCTAATTCTACCAGTAGTATCCCATTTTTTGGAAAATCAACCACTCCATATGAGGAAGTCGGTGTTGGCCTGTTCAAAGACTCATCTTTGATGGAAACTTTCACGTTCCCTCCACCTGTTCTTCTTCAAAATGAAGCGCAGATCAACATGATTACACTTTTGAAATGGGAGATCCATGGAAAGAACCGTCAGAATCAGAAATGATCTTATATGGTGATGAAATGCCTCGTGGTCCTTTTGAGTTAGCATATGAGGCCATTTAGTCTTTTTCAAACCCATAAACATCTGATGATGATCAAATGAATATTATCATTGATGAATATTCTCATTTGTCACACTTCGAACCAATCTCTATGCTTGATCCTTTTAACAAATATTTTTTAACTGATGAAGGGATTATGGAGGTTATGAACTTGGATGAA
>APFE030223577.1:49975-66763 GCA_000404065.3 Pinus taeda | reverse complement strand
CGTATGCCAAAGTTACGACCACGGGAAATTGATGTACCAATTTACCCAAAACGGGGCCCACAATTTGGCGTTTCATCTTCTAAGGGTCGGCTTTGGAATGTGAAGGGTTTTCCATTGTTTCTCAATAATAAATAGGCCTTCGAGCCTCATTGTAATACAAGATTGGGGAACGGTTCAGAGGCATGTAGCCGCTCATCTCTTCTCAAAGATAAGCTACCATCGCCCTAGCTGGTTTATTTCCAATTCTGGTTGTAAGCATATTTCGGTATTTTCCATTAATGAAATGAAGTATTCTTTCCGTTGCATCTCTATATTTATGGTTATCGCATCTCTATATTTATGGTTATCTCTGTAATCTATTGCGTTCCTGTTTAAATCCAGATCACTTTGAAACTAGACTCCCTCTGAGTTTCGATCTCCTTGTGGGAAATCTGATTGCGCCTCAATCTACCAATATCAATGATCACAACTCCCTTTTGTGTCACTAAAAATTGGCTAACTGATCTACCCACTAGCATCCTTTTAGCTCTATTAAGAAGTCGACACATAGGGTCTTCTAGACCTACCCTAAACTAGGGCTCCATAACTCTACCTCCTAATAGCTCATTAATTCTTCAATTCTCACTATACATGAGGACTTCAATAATGGGTTTGTAATGTGAAGCCATATCTGATACCATGTAGAAATTCCTTGCAGATTCAAACTGCTTATGTAATATGCTAAAACAAAAGACTTGAATCTACTCTACTCATTAGCGAAAAAAATTAATTGATAGAGAAATCACAACATAAACATCAGATAAGATTCAATCACATATGCTCAGAGATTTATCTAAGGGGAAAGAAACTGCTCAAACCCCCTTCATATATGTATTGCATTAGATCAAAAAATAGAGAAGAAGTAGAATGCTTGTTCAAGCTTGAACAATCTCTACACAAGTATAATTTGCCTCTCTGCCTCACAAGCTCACTCTGCCCAATACTTAGCCAATTATGCTACCTGCCAAGCTCCTATTTCCTTGTGTTTTTTCTCAAGGAATTATCCCCCTATTAAATAGGAAATTCCTCATCCAAAACAAAACAATCCATATAGGCCCTTTTCTGGCTGCATGCACCACTTCCATAACTCGAAAAAATATACAATTGATAGTACATTTCCCTTCAACTCCAATCTCAACCTTTGTAACTCGAATTTCATGCATGCATGAGTTAATTATCGCTGATTTATCAGTTAACTGGTTGAACAACAAAGTTGCACCCCACTACTACACCTCCTACTAGTTCCTCCAACAAATGGAACTAGTTTAACTTACATTAAATCATTTTAACTGAATTAAAATATTACAACTCAAATTAAACTCAACCTAAGCTCCTAAAATTTAGGAACCACTCTACATGACTCAAGTTATGGCCCTCAACTCAAATTAATTGAGCTAACTAAGTGAAACTAACTTAGCTAACACATTCTTGTTGTCTTTAGATGTTGAATTATAATTTTCTCCTAATTTAATTCAAGGGAAAATTAAATCAATATTTTATTGTTACCATTTTCAACATTGGGCAATATCCGGGTACATCATCAGGAGCTAGGATAATAGATTTAGCTATGTGCTTTAACACTAGAATAGCAGTTTGTCATATGTGGGACAAATTCTTGATGTTGGGTGCCCATCCATTGGCTACATTACAATAGTATCAAAGATGAGGCACAAAGGGACCTTGGGAGCTAGCAACATGTCACAAAGAAGGAAGTGAGGATAAGGAGTTGTGGACTTCCAGTATGGTTACGAGATCTAGGGATCCAGTTGATTGGTGGGACACTCCATTACTTAATGATTATAGTTAGGATAGTAAGTGATTTAGTTCATTATCAACTTGACACATGGGGGATCACAGAGGTATTCATCATATGGTGAGGCAAGTGATTGCTTAGGATTGGGGCCAACCATTGAGTGATAGGTGCGAGTTGTGTTGAGTCACCTTGTCTTGTTGAGCTTAGCCTATATCATCACATATGTTGTGGCTAAGAGTATAGGAGAAAAGGTTATGGTATGAGCGTAGTAGGTAGTCATTCATAACCAGAGTGTTATAGGGTTAGCATGAGAATTTCTTTCTGCAATGGGTATGGGACCCTAGCATCATAGTACTTGACAACTCAACGAGCTTTAGGAATGAGATGAATACTATAGGGGGATACTAGATCTTCCCTGTGGATTTAACAACTCGCTGGTAGCATGGGAGACTTCCTCAACATGGCAGGTTGATTAGTAGGAGGATACTAGGGAATGTTCATGATGAGCCTCAGTATTGCAATAAGAATGTTGCAACTCCCAAGGCTACTGACTTTAATTATCAACCCACAGTTCATACAAACTTAAGAGTTATCGGGACTATATGTGAAGCATACATTGTTTCCTTCCTTTCTTGTCATGATGTAATGGAGTGCATGTACTAAAGCCAAATCCTAAAGTAATTGCAGAAAATGAAATGTTCGAAATGGAACCTTAACCTATTGCAAGAAACAAAGTACAAGGAAAGAGACTGAAATCAAATGCTAAAACACAATGTTTTCTAACTAACTACTAAGAGTCTTTTATTCAAAAGAATGTGAAGTTAACATGTATGCAATCATATTGTCTTAAGTATGCATATTCAAACCATCAAGCCTTCTATTGTTGTGCATGTAAATGAATAAAATAAATATGTTTTTCATTTTGTCCATTTTTCATGTGAGAGTGTGAAAGCTAATCTCTTTTGGTGATGTCGCAGGTGGCTTGGAGATGATGGTGAACGGTCAGAAAGCTTGGGAGACAAGTAGGGGCCATTTGCTAGCTTCCTAGAGGATTTTTCCTCAATTCTACCTCAAAACAAGCCACTACAGGAAAACCTATAGGATCCCTTGAAAACCTGCTGGATCCCCTGAAAACCTACAGGATACAACCGAGAGAAAAAGGATGGATGTTGAAGGCGATTGAAAGCTTAGGGAAGCCAGTTGATGGATGGAATGAAGCAAGGGAGTATCTAGGACCACTTCAAAACTCAAAACCAAAGTTGGGAGGTGGATGGATTTTCTCAAAAAGCTTGGAGAAGATTCCTTGTGAAATGATAAAATTGGTGAGGGTTTAGTGAAAGAAAGTAAGGACCATGGGTGGATGAAGTTGGGATGAGGTTGTTAATCATGAAATCTCTATGTACTGTTGAAAATCCTGCATTGCATCAACCATTGACATTTATCCATAAATCATGCAAACAAGAATAATTTCAATTATCTAAAGGAAACAGAATTTCATGAGCTAGTGGTCTACTTCATGCATGAGGAAAACATTGTAGAATGGTATAAAACATTGATGATATCTAACGTAAGACTGAAGATAGAAGAAATGAAAATCAAATCATACTCTTGAAAGCTAGAAAAATCTCGACCTAACTATGGAGCAAGAGGGATAAAATTGTCTTAATGGCATGGAGGTCAAGTAGAGGCCTAATCCTGACTTCAATTATGATTTTTCTTAATTTGGGCTTAAAACGGGATTTCCTACAGGTTGCTACAGTGATTTCCTATAGGATGTACAAAATTACTATAATTCATAGAATGACCAAGCAAGTCAAATCCAAATTGGATGGGACAATTTTTTTTATTAACTAAGATTTCTTAGGTTCCCATTCCAAGTGGAATCACTCAAAATGACCTCTGTTAGCCCATGCTAAAAAATAGAAAACATTACTAGTCGAAAATATAGAGATTCGAGAACTAGTGAGCTAGTAAATCTAAAAAATGCCTAACCTAATTAAGTGAAAATGTAGTGGGGTAATTTTTGTTATGAATTAGAATTCTTTTTTGTTCTAATGCAAGTAGAATCAACTCAATTGAAACTCGTTATCATGCTCTAAAAACTAGAAGATATTTAATGTTCTTTGCCACAAAGGAATTCTAGAAATCTAGATTTGGGAATAAGAAGACTAATACAAGCAGCTCAATGATTACTATGAACTTCCAAAGCTTTTACAATGATCTGAAATGATCATATGTTAAACTGAGGTAGAATTTATTAATGCCAACAATGAACTGAATGTTAACTTAAAGTGCTTTAACCATGAGAATCGATTGAAAAGGGATGAATTTACAACAGATGAGAAACATAAGCAAGAGGTAGACATAAGTGAAAAATAGCAAAAACACAGTGATACCAAATAGCAAGATTGATTATGGAGTTCGTCCCTGATGGACTACGTCTTGGGGTCCACTTTCAAGATGGGCGTCCGCTTTATTAGGATTGAATCCGAGGAGGTTGATTACACAGAAAATTAACCAGATTGATTATACATGTAGACACTTCTGGTCACTGTCACAAGAAATCTCTCTGAAATAGCTTTCCAATGCCTATCATGGTTCCCAATTCTGACTCCAGATTCTCTTGTTACATTGAAAACAAAAATTGCCTATAACCTCCAGAATCTGCACCAAAACTTCAAAACCACTAATTCCTTCTTCATGAACAAAATGGTCAATTTATAGGGTTTTAGGTACATCTGAAGTATCCCCAGCCAAGATTGGCATGAATACTAAAATTAGGGTTTGGTCTTATGACCTAGAACCACCTTAGGTGTTATTTCATGGTGGTTTCATTAAAAATAGTTCAAAACTCAACTAAAAACCCAAAAATGACTTTACAATTACATTTAACCACTGGTGGTCAGATTGACTGCATGGAGTTGGTTGACCACCCATGTGAATAGGCTGCAATAAAGCTACAAAAGGCCACAGTGACAACTACTCTGCAGTTAGCTTGACCGCCTCCCCACTTCACGGTCCCAAAGCTTGTTAATGTTTTCAGCACATCACATGGATGCAGCTATGGTTAACTGTGTTAACTCTATGGTTTCTGAAGACCCTGATGGTTATACCTTTTCCACGCACATGGTTCTTTGTTGTAGTCTCGCTGCAGTTAACTCCTGTGGTTAGGGACTGTAATTTATGAATTACAATGTTTTAATATGGTTTTTGTAATGTTTTATGGTTATTTACATTGTCATGTATTGTAATTACTTGAGAGGATTTGTGGCATAGGTTTGATGTTTGCATTAGGTTATGGTTAGGGTCTTAGGTATAGGTTAGGGTTATGAGATTTTGATACATGGATTTGGACAGGTTAATGAGTTTAGATGAAGAAATAATACTTAGGTTAAACAATATCTTTGGGTTTTGATAAAAAAAACCATGGACACCTTTTCTATCACAAAGCGACATTTGCGACAAAAATCACATGAAGCTAAACCCATTTCAACAACCAAACCCTACACAATGGATGACAAACCCATGTCGACGACCAAGTACAAAATCATATCATCATGGAAACCAACACTAGACAACCATAACATTACTGGTGAAGTTGAAGATACCACATTAAATGCTGACGACGAACATTGGCGATGTTGATAAAGCTCAAGACCTCATTGACCATGATCATTTGAAGACCACTTCGATGTTGAACCATTGAAGACTCCACTCATGCTAGATTGACAAGATCCTCTTGGATCAATCCTCTCCACTTGAAAGCTTTTGGACCACAAATGCTTGACTAGACAAATAGTAGGTGATGGTATAGCTCCCTCACTCTCCACCTTGCCTTGATGATGTACCAATACATTTGATCAACCACCTGAAAGTGATGACACTGATGATGTTGATCATGGCATCCTTTGAATCTGTTAACTATTCCATCCATCTGCAGTATGCACAACTTGCGAAGATGGTTAAACAACCTATTATGAACATGACAATTGACTTCTTTCCACAAAGTACCATGAATTAGTGAATCATAAACATCTTTGAAAACAATCTCTGCAGAATATTGTTCAATACTATTGACATGTACTAACAATCTATTTTGCAGAATAATAGAAATATTCAAAGATATTCTTGACATCATATAAGCTACTCGACTTGATATAATTTCCTGATTCCTTATTACTAAGTGAACTTGTTGCAATAAACTCATCAAACTGTAAGGTGAAAATTGTTGTAACTTAGTTTGATTTTGAAAGTATTGAAATGTCGAATAATTTATTTGAATGATTTTTTCTTCATTCATTAAATGATGTTTCTATTGATTTGCACTTTCCCTGATGCATAAGTTTCCTTTAGATGTATTATATACTTTGACACTGCCTTAGAAAAGGCTTTGATATGAAAAAAATGGGCTTCCTCTCCACTTGAAAAGAGCCTTCAAAACTGTTTGAAACATGAAATGGTGACACAATACAAGAGAATTTTAACACTGGATTTCCCCAATATTGAGTTGCATCCCTGTAACTGATAAATTCCAAACTTGGACTGAATTGATTCATTCTGACATTAGGAAGAGGAGATTTGGACATCAATTGTAACTCATGTTGTATTCCCTACTTACGAGTAAGATGTTTGGGTTCTTTAAATAGAATTGAAAAAGTTTCTATCTCTTTGATCAACTATGTATTGGGTGCTAAATTTTCCTACCTTTTCCTTGCATTTCCACTCATCTTTGCATCCCCTTTACACCCATTAACATGTATATATTGTGATAAATCTATGAGGTGGCCCTCATTTCTCTATCTATTGGATTATTTAATTAATGAAGTAAAGTCACGAGGGTTTTACCTATGCGAGCCAATAAAATGTGTGATGTCTGCAGATTCCGGAGAACAAGTGTTGAGCTTCCAACATATAGCGACAGTTTTGCGATTCACAGCAGTTCTTCAGAAGCACTAAAATAGCATAACGAACTTGCAGTTGTTCCCAATCCATTTTGGATCATTGTTGTTCTCTCTCTCTCGAAACTAGTGTTGTCTTGAATTGATGTATAATTTTGGGCATGTAGTTGTTAGGTTTCGGGGAAAGATGTTATCACCCATGTATTGTATAAAAGATGGATCATTCCTTTATGGGGGGTTAGACATACTAGGGGATGCATTGTAACAATTTTCTTCAAATTAATAAAATACAACACTTTGTTATTCGATCTTTGGTTGTGAGAAAACACAACCTTGATCAGAGAGTTGAGCCCGCTCTTCTGATCAGGTGCTGCATGTTTCATTTTTGTGTGTTGTTTTATTTGCTACACTTATTTCTTTATTATTGTTGCATATTACATAGATTGTTATGAATGCCTTCTTAAGTTATGCAATTATTTCTATTACTGTTACAACGATGTTTTGATTTCTTAACCATGAACCCTTGGTTGATGTAGAGTGTAATCTTTCCTTTGCATATACCTTGTGTGTTACCTTGAAAAGAGTATGCATCCAGATTGATGAATTAATGTAGGAAAAGGGTTGATGAACTTGCTCATACCTGGACATCAACATTTTGGTGTCATTGTTGGGGACGGATAACAAGGTGCAAGACACGATCTCTATCGATCAGAGGGTCAATCTCTCGTCTTAGGGAGAGAACAAGTTTTCTCACTCTGCTCCAAGCCCTGAGCATGGTTATTTTTATTTTTATTTTTTTAGGGCCAATCTCTCGTCCTGGGGAGGGAGTGGTCTTTTGACGCCCTGATCCAGGTCCTGAATTTAAATTCTTTTGTTGCATTCTTGTTTTTTTTATTTTGGGAAAACCCAATCTCTTGTCCTGGGGAGGAAGTGGTCCTTTGACATCCTGCTTCAGGTTCCAAGTGTTGGATTCCCTTGTGTGTACTCTTTTCTTTTCTTTGGGTTCTTGTCCTAGGGAGGGAAGGGTCCTTTGACACCCTGTTCCAAGCCCCGAACCCTAGGTTTCTTTTTGTTTAAGTTGTTTTCCTTTCCGTTGATCTCTCATCCAAAGGAGGGAATGGTATTTTGACGCCCTGCTCCAGGTCCTAAGAATTGTGATGATATCGACATTTTCATCATATCCACTTGTATGAATAGAGATTCAAATAAAAGGGGCAAAGGAAGAGCCCCAAAAAAGGGAGGACGGGATTTGGGAATGAACACTTATATCCAATAAATCATCGCGAAAGCTGAATAAGAGGCATCTTCTAGGAACTGTACTATTGACAAAATGTATAAAGTAGAGTTGCCGGATGTAAAATCTATCACTATTAAGAGTTGTTAATATTACAAGATAAATACTCTAACTCTGAGTTCGTAACAACATACTTGTAATATTTATTTAATGAATGATAGTTTGACCTTATAGCCATATTGTGATTCATTGATCTTGCCACAATCCTGATCAGGGAGTTGGGCCCACTCTCCTTACTAGGTGTTGCTGGATTAGATGTGTGTTTAAATTTGTTTCCATGAGTTTATTGTTATTGTGAATGTTTATCAGTGTGTTGTTGTGAGTCCTAATTGTTGTTACTCTTATTTTCGTTACAGTTATTACTTGCTGTTAATCTTATTTGTTATTACAGTTGTTGCTTGTTGTTACACATTGATGCATTTATAATTAATATTCAGTGCTAGGTAGGGAAACTGTAGCCTGCACATACAGTGCATGATAGACTTGAAATAACTGGTAGACCCTCGGGTTGAAAATTAAATGTGGATTGGGAGAAATGCATGATTCATACTTGAACACCAATAACGGGTCCCATCAATAGGTACATTTTGAGGCCCATTGTGCTATCCTCCAACCCTTGAACTCTCTTTTTCTCACATTAATTTACATTTTTAACGATAAAATGCTTAGTAGGGAGACTAAAGGGTGTGTGTCATATTTCATGGCCTAATGTGATTAATATGCAGGCAAGAGAAGCATTTTTTGAGACATTTGCTATGCAGGGGCTTGTTGGAGGCACCTAGAGAAAATATAGGAGGTTTTTCCACTAAATTAACTCTCCAACTCGACTTGAATCCAAATATTTCTCACCAACAGCTCAAAGGTCACTCACATCTAAGGAACTCAAGTGTATGTGGAGATCTAAGGGAACGAGATCCACCATTTTCGATATTTTGGAGGGCATCGGTCCTCCTTTCAAGGGAGTTGTCCCTCAACCACTTTTTGTATAAATAAACAAGCCTAAGCTATCATTAGGATTTGAATTCTCAGATCTAGGAAATGCTATTGTAGGCTCAACACTTGAGAATAATTATTATCTTCATTATGAGATTATGTATTGGAACTCTATTTTCTGTTAATAAAAGGTCTCTTGTTGGTTTTCATTTGAGTTAGCTTAAGAGGGATGAAACCCTTGGCTTAAGGCCCAATGTAAAGGATTTAGCTCCTCTCGTGTTTTCTTTCCTTGCTCTTGTTCAATTCATTTAATCTCTATCTTTGTTTAAGTAGGAATTATATTGAAAAAATTGTAGTTTCAAGTTTGATCACCACCTCTTTTGTGGGAAGTGTGGTTGAGGAATTTACAACAACACGCCAAAAATATGTGTTTATGATTTCTTAGAAATTTTTAGGTTCTAGTTAGAAATCCTTTTGCATGCTTGGTGATTGAAAGGAAGAACAATATAATAGTGGGAGTAGAAAGAGCCATGTTGCATGATGAGGGGTTTCCATTACACTTATGGGCATAAGCATGCAAAAACACAGTTTACTTGCAAAACCAAAGTCCATAGAATACTTTACATGATCATAGTCGAAGCTTTCTATGGGAGGAAGGGAGTTGTATCTGATTTCATATTTTTTGGAGCTACTTTGTATTTTCATATCTCCAAAGATGGAAAGAATAAACTTGAGCCCGTAGCTTAGATGAGAGTCTTTGTAGGATACATAGAGACACCACATAACTATAGGGTGTATTTTTCGTCACCTAGCATGACATTAATGAGGCGAAATATCAAATTTGATGAGGATAAGGCTATGAGATGCTCTCTAGAGTGAGAGTTGAGTATCCCACCATAGGAGGAGCTTATAGTTCCTAAGGAGGAGCCTCATGTAGATCTTTACGAGGTTTTGGAGCAGCCACATGCAAAGGAGTAAAGAAGAGGCCGAGTGGAGGCATCCACTCAACCAAAATATTCTGTAGAGTTGAGAAAGAGAACCAAAGAAGCTAACATATTGGTATAGGATGCATAGGAGGATGTGGGAGGTACTTCATCTTAGCACAGGAAGAGGAGGTCACTAGAAAATTAAATGCGGTATATGGCTCTCGTTACAAAGCTCATTGAGTCAAAGCCTTCTTCATTTGAGGAAGCAATTTCTTAACCAGTGTGGGTTAATGTCATGGTGGAGGAGTATGACTCCATCATGAAGAACAATGCATGGGAGAAGGTGTGAAGGCTGGAGAACAATCAGTAGTTGGGTCCAGATGGGTCTACAAAGTGAAGCATGCAGCTGATGGGAGCATCGAGAAGTATAAGGCTAGATTTGTGGCCAAAGGATTCTTTCAAGTAGAGTGAATGGCCTATGAGGAAACATTTGCACTAGTGGAAAGATTTTCCTCGATCATAACAATTATAACATTAGCTACATAGATGGGGTGGAAGATCCACCAAATGGATGTGAAGACCACCATTCTCGATGGTGTTGTTGAGGAAGAAATTTACATAAAGAAGCTATAGAAATTTGAGAAATATGACTGTGAGATGTGCGTAGACTCAAAAGAGCCCTGTATGGTCTAACCCTAAGTATGGTACTCTCGGACTTATACATATCGCAGTGGATTGGGATTCACCAAAAGTGAAGAGATGCCAACCTCTATCACATTGTGGTATATGGAAAGTTGCTTATCTTGGTATTGTATGTTGATGACTTGTTACTTAGAGGAGATGAGCAGTTGGTCTAGTCTTGCAAGGAGGACCTTGCAAAATAATTTGAGATTAAGGACATGGGATTGATAAATTACTTCCTTGGGCTGGAAGTATGGGAGGGTGATAGTGAGATGTTTGTGAGTGAACGGAAGTATGCCTTTGAATACTTAAAAATTTTTACATGGAGAACTATAAGCCTATGGATACACCTATAGCTACACACTGGAGGAAGGAGAGTGCTTCTTTAGGAGAGGAAGTATATGCTACCATCTATCGACATCTTGTGGGCATGGAAAAATTTTAGGAGCTAATATTCGTAGGGGGCTAATTTTCCATGATTTTTCCAAAAAAAGGATTGGCCAATTTCCATTTGTTATGAAAATGATTAGCCCAAATTTTACAAGATAAAATTATTTTAGCTTAAAATTCGCCATCATTATATAGAGAGTATATATAAAATCATTTAAAATTTGAAAATTTTACAAATACATCAATAAACATTTTATAGTTTGCATTCTAGGGACTAGTGAGGCCCATGTTTTTAAACTTCAAGATAATTTTTCATCCTTAAAATTTTCCCTACTTGTGGGATCCTTTATGTATCTGGTGAACACAAGACCTGACATACATTATGCAATTAATTAGTTGAGTCAAGCCATGGTGAAGCTTACCAAGCTTTATTGGATGGAAATAAAGCTTGTGTTGAGGTACCTCAAAAGCACAACCAAGTATGGGGTAGGTTGGGAGTCCATTTGCTAAGAAAACTATTTCGAGTGCTATCTTCAGTGTTGGGTCTGTAGCTATTTCCTAGTATAGTAAGAAACAAAGGTATGCGGCACTCAACTCAACACAAGATAAATACATGGCTACAAGTCAAGACGCATGTGAGGCCATATGGATGAGGAAAATACTTGCAGGTCTTTTCAGTCAGTAGATGGATTCAACAATGATTTATTGTAATAATTAGAGTTGTATCAAACTCTCTGAGAATCCAGTATTTCATGAATGATCCAAGCACATTGATATCAAGTACCATCACTTGTGGAGTTGTGTGCATAGGAGAATTATGACGCTATAGTAGATTCCAACTGAGAAGCAGGATGCAGATATATTGAAAAAGACATTGTCAAGAGGCAAATTCAAATTCCACAGATGTAAGATATGGGTGGTGCAAAATCCATTTCTTGCTAAGAGGGAGTGTTATAAAATGTAGCAAGAAAGGCTAAATTTGACTTGCACCTTAGTCAAATTTAGTAATTCGATTTTCCAAATTAGAAAGATGACTTGGATGGCCTTCTCTACTTGTTTACTTAGTAAATTAAAGTTATAGGCTAGAAGTAGAGTTGTGCATGTAGTGTTGCTAAAATTTAGCAATCTAATTTAGTTATTATCAGTTTGACTCAATTAACTCAGCTCAAGCAACTAGTCGAGTTAGTCGAAGGATAGTTGAGTAGTATATTTTTTGTTAAATCAATGATCTCTCAGTTAAACTAGTCAAATAGTTAAAAATAACCCAAACATGCATGGAATTTGAATTTCTAGATTGAAGTGGAGGAAAAGGCACATCGTAATTATTAATTGTCTACTGGTTGAGTGTACATGTTGGGCATTGAGGCAGGTGATCAATTACTTGGGATTTTCGCAATGAAATAGTGAGTTCCCCTATTATTTAGGAGTTAATTTCCTCAAGAATTGTGCAAGAAAATAGGAGAAACATCGGGCCTTAAAATGACTAAGTGTTGGTTGGAGCAGGACAATTAGTAACAGAACAAGTTTACAGTGCAGGGTGTGCTTTGGGATTGAAACAAGCAATTGTAATAGTTTCTCATTCTCATATGATTAATGAAAAGAAATGGAAGGGTTTTTCCCTATTGGGTTTCCTTATAAATAGTTGTGTTCTTGTGTTGGTTTAATTTGCATGCCATTTCATGTGCTTCTAAATTGTAATTTATATTTTGTAAAATAGTAAAGGAAATTTGTAATCTCTTGTTTTCAGTTCGAATACACTAGTAATAGAAAATTTATATTAATTTATACACTCTTAGAATGTTGTAGGGTACAAATATCTTAGCGATGGGCAGCTGAAAATGTTCCCAACACTCCCAGTTTCCTAGACCATTTTAACACATTCACTTCAATTTTAACACATTCATTTCAACCATTTCATTTCAATATGCTATCCCACATTCACGTCAACCATAATTTGTCGGGGATCCAGATTAAAATGGAATACTCAACCAATGAAAAAATATTTTATAAAACAAACAATACTAACAATGCACTCAGGTGAAATTGCACCCCTACTAGGAATAAAAATGTAAACATAATTTCGGGTTTGGCAGGTCCAGTTTCACAGTTTCTTAGCTTCCGTTTGCGTTTGATTAGTTGACAATCGGGCAATTTTTCCCGATCGCCCCCTGCAACCCTCTTAACACATCTATTTCACCCATCTTCACCATTGCCCTTCCAAATTTCTTCCTCCAAATGGACGGGTATTTGGAGTTGATCTTCACCATTCTGGCTGTCGATGGACTCGACATCAACGTCTGATCAGAGGTCAACACTCCATGTTTTACTTGAAGATCCAAGTAATATTTCTCATCTAATCGTCTGGGTGTCAATGAATCCAAATACACGGTTGGAGTAGAGTCTGAATTAGAAGTAGGGATTGGGCATTTGGCTTTCAGTGACAAAGCGAATCGAGGATCCATACTGGGGTCCTCATGACCTGTTCCACTGAAATTGTAAAGCCTGTTTGCGTTGAATGAAGAGCAATGAGAAACCCCGATAGAGTGCGCCCCTGAAAATATATCAAATTATGTTAAAATACGATTGACGATGGGATATCATACGTTCAGTTCAATCAACTATCTATTTGGATGCTTATGATTATTGTTAATCAGTAGCAGTAGCTACCCGAGAGAGTGACCATGCCTTCCACTGACAAAAATTTTGCAGCGAAATTTTGTGTGAGTTGGTTCACATCGAATTGTGGAGTAGGAAGATTCCCTGGGATGTCTGATGCTCGAGAAATCCTTCCGTCCCTTCATCCCGCGGGCACTTCCCAAATTAATCCGCCAGCCTGCGCCAGCCAATATACGGAAATATGAATATAAAGATATAGTTACAATATCACAGAGCGAGAAATCGAGGGTATGGGTAGGTTAATTACTTGGTGGGCGCTATCTCTTGCAGCAAAGGCAAGGATGTCAGCGCATGAGACCACGTTTGGGCATTTGTCCTCCAGAATAGACTTTGCTTCATCAATTATTTCGAACCCATGGAGGCTCGGATTGTTTGCGGGTGACTCTTTCTCTGCTTGATTTCCTGCTGTAGAATCGATCAGTATTGATCCATCGCAACCCTGCAACCATCAATGACCAGATTATCATATAAAATTTTCACATACTACTAGATATATGATATAAAAGATATGCAATTATAAGAATGTATACTTACTCTAACAAAGCAATCGTGAAAATGTATCCTGATGAGAGCAGGTGCAGCGCCAGGATTTGTTGTCACGGCTATGGCCACAACTGCACCTACAATCGCCTTCGCCTCTGGGCACCTATCGCAATAGTAACCCACCTTTAACCCATTCGCATTCGTTACCATTACAAGAGGAGATGATATTGCTACCATTAACATTGCAATATTAACTAAATTAAGCAGACAACGATTATCAATTGATCGATAGTCCATTTGGAATGATGCAGGAGTCAATTAAAAATGAAGAAACAGATTATTGGGGGATTCAGTGACTGGCAAATTGAGTGTTTCCACTCCGTGTAATGTGGGAGGCTGAATATGGAAGCAAAGAAGCAAACAATCTTTTGCATAAGCTGATAAACACTTATGTTGGGGATAATTGTAAATGAATGAATATAGTGGCGTCGTAGTATTTAAAGGCATGCCAGTCTGGAGCCCAAGTGGGTGAAGTGTATGGCGATGGCACAATTGACTGGGATAATAGGGACACATGTACATTGAACGAGAAGCATCGTGGTCGATGGAACAATTCAATTAAGGGTTTCTCGCTTGCCTGGGTTCATCCAAAAATATAAGAAGTTGGCTGGGGACTCGGATTATGACGCAATAAATGTCTCACCCAATACATGGAAAGGCACGGCTGAGAAGTTGTTCAAGTAAGACGGCAAACATTCTGATAATTAATGTTTGACTAGAATGGATCAATAAATCCATTTGTTCATTGACAAACAAGTTACTCTAACTCACTCGAGGTTCTAATGATGTAATAAATGAATTTCATCACGTTTTAAATTTGCCATAGTATTTCATCATGTTTGGGAAATTTTTCTGCTAAAATTCCAAAAACAAAACAAACTGAACACAGAGACTCATACTCTGCTAGGAATTTCTGATAATTCCAGAACAATAAAAAAATCACTTGAACAGAGGATAATACTCTGTTTTACAACACAGGATCTTTAACACAGGGTCTTGCTGCAGACAGAATTTCAGCTTGATGAAGATAAAGTTTCAGCAACAAACATAAGAACTTCTATTCATTAAAAATAAACCAATTTTTACAAAATGTCTTCCTCTTGACAGAGGGATTCACCAATTTATGCCGAAGAGCATTTTCCTCTTGACAGAGGGATTCACCAATTTATGCCGAAGAGCATTTTCCTCTTAACCAGAAGGATTCACCAAGAGACTGCGTCAAGTGCAGTTCCAAAACCAAAACATTCACTGCATTGTTGTGCATACCCATTACAATTTCATTTCATTTCATTTACACTGTTGTGTATCTTCATACGCGCTGCTGCGTTCTTCTTACCTCTTTGCTTCGCACTGCTGTGCGTATTTCTCAAAATTACATTGTCAACAGAAAACCATTACATATATATATACGATAACAAAAAAAAACTTACATTCGTTTTCTCTTGCCATGCTTCCGTAAAAGAAAAACAATAAAATTAAATGCTTTTACCAACCTTTTCTTGTGCCCATACTCCCGCTGAAATAAAATTAAAAACTTCACCAAAACTTACCAACCCACAGTAAATTACATTTACTGTTTTACTAACAAAACTGGCGGTAAAGAAACTTACTTCACATCAAATTTATTTGCAGCAGGCCTATACTTCAATCGTTGACTTCAATTTGATCGCATCGCACAATCACAATTTGCGGGAGGAAAAAATGGAACACTATTAAATTGGTGCGATCTGCGATTTGCGATCGGATCGCATCGCACCATCACAATCGCAGAAATCAAGTGAACAAAATGGAAGCTCCAAACATATATGCGATTTGCGATCTGCGATCTCATTGCATCGCAAGGTAAGAACTGCAGTTGAAATTACAATTTCAACACTCCCCTTTAATTTCAACTGCTGGGCATTCAGTCATACCCAAACACTTCCTCAAAAATTCAAAGCTTTTCTGATCCAATGGCTTTGTCAAAATGTCTGCTACCTGTTCCTGAGTTCTGTAATGTTGTAAAATGATTTCTCCATTGTTCACCAATTCTCTGATGTAATGGAACCTTGTATCAATGTGTTTCATTCGTTTGTGAAACACATAATTCTTGGACAATGCAATAGCTGAGCTATTGTCACAAAAAATCACTGTTGCTTTTGCCTGCTCTTGGCCTAAGCTCCTCACCATCCTTCTCATCCAAACTCCTTGACACGCCGCTGCTGTAGCTGCCACGTATTCTGCCTCTGCTGTAGACAACGCCACAATGGACTGTTTCTTAGAAGCCCATGAAATGGCTCCTGAACCCATGTGAAAGACATAACCGGAAGTGCTTTTCCGATCATCTACACTTCCAGCCCAATCGCTATCGGTGTATCCAACTAAATCTGAACTTTCTGAAGAAGTATATAAAATACCAAATCCTTTTGTACCTTTAACATACCTCAAAATTCTTTTTGCTACTTGCCAATGTGCTTCTTTTGGCCTCTCCATGAATCTGGAAATTAAACTAACAGCAAACATTATGTCAGACCTAGTTGCAGTTAAATACATAAGGCTGCCAACTACGCTCTTATATAAGCTAGGATCAAAATCCTTGCTGTTGTCCTCTTTGCTGAGTTTTAATCCCATTACTGTGGGAGTGATTGCTGCCTTGCACTCTTGCATATTAAATCT
>APFE030223577.1:0-48338 GCA_000404065.3 Pinus taeda | reverse complement strand
GCCCAATAATCATTTGGCAAATGCTTTGCCTTCAACATGCTCCTCGCCATATCCATGATGGTCCTGTTCTTCCTTTCAGCAACTCCATTTTGCTGCGGAGTGTACCTTGCTGTAAATTGCTTGTGAATTCCATTTTCTCTGCAAAATCATAGGAATTCTTTGGAGATATACTCACCTCTTCTGTCAGTCCTCAAAACTTTGATATGCAACCCACTTTGATTTTCCACAAGTGCTTTGAAATTCGGAATTTTTGAAACACTTCACTTTTATTCTTCAAGAAATAAACCCAAGTTTTTCTTCTAAAATCATCAATAAATGTTAGAAAATATTGGTTGCCTGCTAGTGATGGAGTTTGCATTGGTCCACATACATCTGAGTGGACAATCTCAAGGGTGCCTTTTCCCTTATGCTTTTCCTTGATGGAAAACTTTCTCTATGTTGTTTTCCCAAAATGCAACCTTCACAAAGACTGTCCGGTTTCTCTATCAATGGTAATCCTCTTACCATCCTTTTTCTGCTCAACAAATTAAGACCTCCAAACTTGAGATGCCCAAATCTCAAGTGCCACAACCAATTTTCATCTTTTGGTTGGCTTTGGAAAGCCTCTTGGGTAACTGCTGCAATTACTTCTTTGTTTTTCAAATCTGCTCTTATTCTAAGAGGGAACATTCTGTTCCTCGTCATTTTCACTTCAGCAATACATCTTTTGCTGGGTGCTATATCCATGGTGGTGCATACATCATTCTTAAAGAAAACATTGTACCACTTATGGACAAGTTGTCCAATACTCAAGAGGTTACATCTCATTCCAGGGACGTAGTAGACATCTTCTATGGTTTTCCTTTCTCCTTTCTTTGTAAATATCTTAACTTCTCCTTTACCCATAACAGAAATTTTACTATCAGTCCCAAATGTGACTTGTGACTTCACACTTTGATCTAAAGCAGAAAACAAGGCTATGTTTCCTGTCATATGGTTGCTATAACCGGAATCTAGAAACCATATATCTTCACTGTTCATTTCATCCATGTTACAAGCTAATAAAACATTAGTTTGGCTGATATTTTCTCTAGTGATATTTGCACTAGAACTATTATTCATATCATGCTGTTTCTTCTTACATTCACTGGCATAGTGCCCATATTTTTTACAATAATAACATTGGACATTGGATTTTTCATACCTCTGTCCTTGAGCATGATGTTGTCCTCTTTGTTGGCTACTTCCTTGGCCTTGGTTCTGATCTGAATTGTTGCCTCTTCCTTGAGCATTTGTTGGGTTGTTCCTTTCACCTCTGTTCTGGCTTCTGCCTCTTCCTCTCTTGTTTCCTCTGCCTTGACCTCTTCCTCTTCCAAAGGACATCTGGGTCTTGAAGGCTTGCTCTAGAAATGAGTTTTCATTTCTACTCAACCTCTGCTCATGTCTTATCAGTGATACATGAAGTTCATCAACTGAGAAGTTTGAGAGATCCCTTGTCTCTTCTATAGTGGTGACAATCACATCAAATTTTGAGGGTAGGACCCTCAATAGTTTCTTCACAATCCTCCTTTCTTCAAGAACTTCTCCATGAGTCCTCATTTGTGTGACCAAACCAATCACATGTGTGAAGAATGAGTCAATTTGTCTAACTTCTTCATGTTCATTTTCCAAATTCTCTCAGCAACTGTAGTTTTGTTGTCTTCACTTTCTCCATGCCTTGATAGGTTGTCTTGAGAGTTTTCCATGCTTCTTTGGATGTCTTAGCTGCTGCTATCCTTGGAAACACACTCTTGTCTATTGCTTGATACAAAAATACAAGGGCTTTTGAGTCATTTTTCCTATTGCTCTTCAATAGGTCTTTCTGTACCTGAGTTAATCTATTAAACTCATTTTCATCTGCTGGTTCTTCAAAACCATCTTCAACAAGTTCCCATAAATCTTGACAGACAAATAGGGCTTTCATGGTTATAGCCCAATAGTCATAGTTTTTCCCATTGAATTGTGGGAATTGAGGATTAAACAAACCCATACTAGTGCTTGTGCTAGCCATTCCTTGCATTTTCAGCTATGCTTAAAATTTTTGACTGTGTTTAAAACACTGATTGTTCTTCTAGTAGTAACACAAAACTGGTCTGAGAAATACCTGGATTCTTTTGCTAAGTCTTCACGCTGCTGGAGAAGTTGCTGCAGCAAGAAACCTTCCTTCAGCTTCTTTGACACCTTCAAAGAGCCTGAACTAGCTCTGATACCACTGTTGGGAAATTTTTCTGCTAAAATTCCAAAAACAAAACAAACTGAACACAGAGACTGATACTCTGCTAGGAATTTCTGATAATTCCAAAACAATAAAAAAATCACTTGAACAAAGGATAATACTCTGTTTTACAACACACGATCTTGCTGCAGACAGAATTTCAGCTTGTTGAAGATAAAGTTTCAGCAACAAACATAAGAACTTCTATTCATTAAAAATAAACCAACTGTTACAAAATCTCTTCCTCTTGACAGAGGGATTCACCAATTTACGCTGAAGAGCATCTTCCTCTTAACCAGAAGGAGTCACCAAGAGACTGCTTCAAGTGCAGTTCCAAAACCAAAACATTCACTGCACTGCTGTGCATACCCATTACAATTTCATTTCATTTCATTTACACTGTTGTGTATCTTCATACACGCTGCTGCGTTCTTCTTACCTCTTTGCTTTGCACTGTTGTGCGTATTTCTCAAAATTACATTGTCAACACAAAACCATTACATATATATATATATATGATAACAAAAAAAAACTTACATCTGTTTTCTCTTGCCATGCTTCCGTAAAAGAAAAACAATAAAATTAAATGCTTTTACCAACCTTTTCTTGTGCCCATACTCCCGCTGAAATAAAATTAAAAACTTCACCAAAACTTACCAACCCACAGTAAATTACATTTACTGTTTTAGTGACAAAACTGGCGGTAAAGAAACTTTTACTTTACGTCAAATTTATTTGCTGCAGGCCTGTACTTCAATCGTTGACTTCAATTGGATCGCATCGCACAATCACAATTTGCGGGAGGAAAAAATGGAACACTATTAAATTGGTGCGATCTGCGATTTGCGATCGGATCACATCGCACCATCGCAATCGCAGAAATCAAGTGAACAAAATGGAAGCTCCAAACATATATGTGATTTGCGATCTGCTATCTCATCTCATCGCAAGGTAAGAACTGCAATTGAAATTACAATTTCAACATGGTGGTCGATGGAACAATTCAATTAAGGGTTTCTCGCTTGCCTGGGTTCATCCAAAAATATAAGAAGTTGGCTGACGACTCGGATTATGACGCAATACATGTCTCACCCAATACATGGAAAGGCACGGCTGAGAAGTTGTTCAAGTAAGATGGCAAACATTCTGATAATTAATGTTTGACTAGAATAGATCAATAAATCCATTTGTTCATTGACCAACAAGTTACTCTAACTCACTCGAGGTTCTAATGATATAATAAATGAATTTCATCACGTTTTAAATCTGCCATACTATTTTACTTAAATGCAAAACCTTTCATTTTCACCCGTAGAAATGTACAGGTCTTTTTACATTGTTATCTCGAAAGCGCAATTTTGTATTACACTGCAAATTTAAGTCGAAATTTATTTCAATTTTGAAATATAAAAGGAAAACCATCCATATAATATACCAATACGATTCTCTATCACCCACGCTTTTAATACATTTATTTTATAATACATAATAATACTTCCTAATTCCCAGATGTGAGATTATGACAGATTTAATTGGTTATAAGTGTTTAAGTACTAAAAATTATTATATAAGATTTTTATTTTTAAGAGATTTATCTCCACTTTACTATGTAGATTTTTAATTTGTTAAATTGAATTTCTTACAAAACCATGTTTTATCAATACTAGATGCCTAAAATTATTAATTTATTTCATTTGACACTTATTAATAATATTTTTTTATATCATTTTAATTAAAAGAACACAATTATTTTGAAGATAAATCTCAATTTGTGATTTTTGTATATTACTAAAAATATCCTAGAAGATATCATGAAGGTTAAATTGTTACCATCCAACTAATAATTATTGATAATTATATTAGCCTTATTCCAAAATAGAAATGTATGTGGCATAAGTAGCATATCATAAGGCTCATTTAAATCGAGAGGGTTATGTTGCGGGATGATGTGAGTTAAAGATATCATCCTATAAAACTTATATATTCTAATAAATGTGTTTAACATCGTCTTATAAATTAAATGAATATTAGTAAATAGTACTAGATATCAATTCATAATAAACATCAAAACACTCTTTTCATAATACATCTTAAATTGTTAAAATTTAAAAAGTCATAAAACTAACTATATTATAACGTTATTTTAAAGTATTACTAGCTCAACCATATAAATTAAATGAGTGATACACCCATAGGATGAATCCATAATAAACATCAAAATAGTTAATAGCACTTACTACATAATAAATCTCATGATGTTAAAATTAAAAAATCATAAAAACACACTAAAGTATAATTTTATTTTAAATTATTATTATCAATATTAAATAATAAAAATAATTAATATATGAGTTAAAAATATATAAGTTTGGAAAACATGGAACATGATTCTTACCATGAAGAATCACCCCCACTTTATGATGTCATTCGTAATTAAATAGGTTTTGTTACAATACCATGGGTTATCAAGACCACATTGCCAAAAAGCTATAACGCACTTCATATGACACTTGTTCATATCACATTTTTTCAATTAATTAGTTTAATTAAAAGGGGAGAATGACATAATTACTTCGGAGATAAATCTCAACCTTTGATTTGTGTATACTACTATGAATATTCTAAAATGTTCCATTGATGTTAAATATATACCATGGGCCTATACCATAGCTTATCAATACCACATGCCAAACAAATATAACTCTATGTGATTCATATTTAAATGTTGTGTATCTAATTTAATGTGTTAAATAAGGTAAAAAAATTAGAATATTGATTCACCCCCCTCTATGTATGGGAAGTTGTAGTGGATAGTTATAAAACTTAAAAGAATCCTTCAGTTGATGAAGTTGGTAAGAAAAAAATTCATAATAATGTAAAAGTTATGAATGTTATCCTATGTGGCCTTGTAGAATCAAAGTTTGTTAAATTTGTGAATTGTGACTCAACTAAAGAGATGTGGGGTAAGCCTCTAAGAAGTTATGAAGGAGATGACAAGTTAAAGCGTGCAAAACTTCAAACACACAAAATGCAATTTGAAAGTCCAAGACTGAATGAGGATGAGAACATGACAAGTTTCTTCCTCAAAGTAGATGATATTGTGAATACCAATAAAGAGCTTGGTGAAAAGTTTGATGAAGTTGTAGTGGTACAAAAGTTATTGAGATCTCTTCTCTGTAGATTTGATGTTAATGTTTTTACCATAGAATAATTATATGAACTAGATAAATTAATTATGGACGGGGTTCATGGGATTCTCATTGCTTATGAAATGAGAACAAAGAAAGAACAACCACTACTAAAGAAAGAAACCTTCAAATACTTAAATAAATAAAAATGACATTGATATTATGATTGCTCCACCTGTTGTAAGTGTTTCCTGTAGGAAGTCCTTGGCTGCAAAAACTATGCCAGGGAACCAACTCAACCAGCCTTTAGGTTCAAGCTGGCCCTTGAACCAGAGGGGGCTCCCTCAGTTGTTACAAGGATTTGTTTAACAATATTCACTCATCTCTCAACAACAACCTTTGAAGCACAATGGCCAGATTTATGGTTTTAATTAGGGGTGGTTGGTAATCAATGAAAATCCGTATTCGATTAAAGACCTTTCTCACAAGTCCCCTTCTCAAAGTATCAACTTCCAACCTGAAACAATGACTTAGCATTTCAAGGATTACGATAGAATAATGTAAGGAGATTCCTAATGATTGAACAATCAGACTCACTACTCAATAATTAGGGAAATTTGGATGTGTGTAGAATATTTCTACAACCCAACAAAACATATTCAGGAGAAGATAGAAGGACAAACAATAAAATTAGTTCAAAGGAGAGCTAACTCAGACAGACAGTCCAATATACTAATCCCTTTAAATGATTATTAATTTGCAGGGGATTTCAGAGATATTGAATCTCAATCTATTCTTACTTAGATCTTCTATAATACTTTGAACATGTGCAAAAAAACAAGTTGTGAAACACTAGAAAGACATACTAGAAAACGCAAAATTATGTCAAACTCGAGCCGAAAGGCTTTCATTAGAAATCCTATAATAGAAGTTATTACAAAGTGAAGAGCTTGTCATCAAAATCCCATCCTTCTTTATTACAAATAAAAGAATATATAGGAAAACATTAAGTTGAATGTTCATATGTTGTTACAAGCTTTTAGGGATTAAATCCTAACAATATACTAAAAATAAAACAATCTGTAGATACTCTGCCAGAAATTTGGAACTATTTGAAAGTATTGTTCCTTCATATCTGGAAATTAGTTTGATGACTCTTAAGACTCCTCCTTTGAATCTTGAACTGCTGATTTTTTCTTTGCCCAAAATAGCGAATGAAATCTCATGTTAATCCCTTCAAAACTGGAGTTGTTATATGTATTCCCTTTGACTTTAATTCCAGTGGCAATTATCATTATTGGATTTACATCTGAGCTAGTTGTAACATGATTTCTTACCTCAAAATTTTAGAATATATTTCCCTTTTCTCAAGGTCAATTCTGCCACCTAAATACCAGTTGTCACACAACACTTTTTCTACTTTGATATCTCTGTTGCTACTTTATTTCTCTCAGGAAACTTGTGGGAATTAGGAAAAACTTAGCTCTTTTTCTTTTTCTTTTTGTATCTTCACAGGACATAGGGCTAATGTCTTCCTATACTTTGATGTTGCACGTGCAATATCCCTTGAAGAGAAAGAAAATTCCCGTCGAGATTTACTACAAGAAATGTTGCCTCTTTAAACAACCACGCAACATGTATCTGTTTCTTCACTAAACATTTGCTACAACTTTAAAAGTTGTGTTGCTAACCTTGTTGTCTCTTTAGGTTTCCTTTAAATGCATTCATTGAAGATGATAGCTTGAAACATAGAATATTTTTACTAATATCAATAGCAGGACCATCTTCAATGCTTCCAGGGGTGCCAAAAACCTTAGATTTTTCGCTCACGCTCCTTTAAATAACAACAATTTTTATCACTCTTGTTCTTTCAAGCAGTTAACCTGTCGGTCAGATCTAAAACAATTGGGAAGATATGATGATATTCTTTATTATTATCAGGAAAAACCCCTTTCAACCACACTTTGAATTGCCTTATTTTGACGAGATCTCATGAGAGCATTTCATGTACCATGTTCTTTTAATGTATTGAAGAACATTTATGTCTGCATTATAAAAATTACAATTTTAGTATCTTCCTTTCATTCAAGAGCTAGGCTTAAGATTTAGCATCTTATTTCTCCATAGTGACATGATTATCTAATTAGATGTGATGAAAGTGAAACCTTACAATTTGTTGCTAATCATTCTTATGGAAATACGGTGTAGAATGTAAGAAGTCCAAACAGGAAAGATTAAGAACATGATTTCCAACCATGAAAATCTGCACACTCAAAACGTTACATTTTGTTTTAACCATGGTTCTTCTACTGCAAAGTCACAGATCCCTTTTCCTGGAAGAGGTCTAGTCTATCAATGTGCAGACGTTGTATAAAGGGATCAAGAACATCAACTTCAACTTTTTGTCTATGTTTAATATCTCTTTGCTCATTTCAATGTATTTTTATAATTCAAATTCATCGTTTTTCCACTGAGTAAAAATACATATTCCATGAGTCACATAAGTCACACCTGCACTTCTAAAAATTTGGAATCTAAGAGTATAAATGCAAAAGATTTGATGTCGACATCTCCATCATTCTGGCCTTTTTAACCTCTGCATCTTTGCGTATTAGAGAAATATGCTCTTGTGATTCTTGGTTTGATCCACATAGCATGCCAAGGCCTAACAACATGATAACACAGATTTCTGAAAAGTTCTTCCTCAACTTTTCTGTCAGATGGGTGATGCAGAAGCGTTAATGGACGGCCATTGGCAAACCTTGTGAGGGGGACATGAATAAAATTAATGCAACCATGTACTCAATTCGATAACCTTCCATCAATTCAAACTTGAAAAAACCAAGTAATGTTGTTGTCGTTATTTCCATTTGCATGTACCCTGAGCAGGGATGGAATTTGACGGGCATTTTGTTCGTCATAAGCCTTTTTGCACGTATTTGATGGCTGGAATTTGTCATTGCCCGTTTTGAGTGACGTGCCTGGAAGAGTGAAAGAAGAATTTTTGACGTTTGGAACTTTTTCCAAAACGTTTTTACGCACCAAACGTATCAAACATTATATTAGATAATGTCATAAATTATCTTTGAATTTGCATGGAACTCAAACATTATATTAGATAATGTCATAAATTATCTTTGAATTTGCATGGAACTTAATCTTATTAGGCATCTAAATATTCATGTGGCATAATGTAAATTGTTGGCTTTAAATGATAATTTAAATATATGGAATGGATAACCATCAAGCTTTTTACATTGGACTGATTATATATTTTAAATGAGCAAATTTCAAATGTACACTTTTTATTGAAAATTCACAATTCAGTTTTTTCAAATTTTGGTTTTTTTTCCTTACGATAAATATATGAAAATTTTCAACATAATTATTTATTGAATGGTAATTTTTTAATCAAAACTTTATTAGTGAAGGGTTAATTTATTATGAGAACATCACTCTTGAAGCACAAAATTTTTAATATAACGTTTCTTGACCAGAAGCATAAAAACCCAAAACGTAAAAAAAAAAATTTATATGACAAGTAAAGAAAAATCCAAATTTCTACCCTGAGGCCGAGTCTTTGTTTAGGAAAATCCTGAAACGTTGTCCACTTAAAGGGGTACTGTGGTTGGAAGACACATTTCGCTAGAAAAGAAAAATCTCGGTTATTTGGTTAACGCTGGACGTTTACGCGAAATGGGTGTGTACCCTTCAAAGAACCTTCAAAATATCCCTAACTGTTCAGAATCTGGAAAAAAATCCCGCGTGGCATTTAATTAGCATGATTCTCAACAAAATAATTCCCACATGGCACTTAATTAACATGATTCTGCACAAAACAATTCCCACGTGGCACTTAATTAACATGATTCTACACAAAACCCACGTTTCGGATTTTTGAGATTTGACTTTAATTTCCCGGAAATGGATCCCGAAATTCATGTCTGTAAATGTTCATGAATTGATTCACTATTGATCATATGAATTTTTTTTCGATTCCATTTAGTTCCGATGATGGGGCCATACTTCACATGATCTCTTCAATGCTTAAATTCAAATGTAAGGTTGCAATCACTGAGTCTTGAGACCATCTCTATCACATTACCGGGTGTTGGTACTTCAACAATGCATGACATGCCCCTCAGATCTCAAGCTAGCATATCGAACCAGATGTCATCCACATGAACAGATTCTGCGCTCACATAACCAGATATCTGAAACATGCCACTTAACAACATTGTTGTCATTGAAACCGCCAGCAGATTTCGGAGGGGGTCTCTACTAATAAATGGTTTTGAACCTCGGGGGTCCGAAGTGCACTGGAATATGCCATTTAAGATTAAAATGGTTTTATCAAAACAAAATTTTGGACCCGCGCTGTTAAATCTCAGATGACCTTGGTGTCCGAAATGAAATAAAAACCATTGATCTATACGCGCTAATATTTGACCATTGAAAATTTCTGGATATTTATCCCGTGGCTTGGCATTTTATTTAACGTGTTGCCCAATGAATAATAAACTTTGGCATATAATGTGGAGATTAGATGTTTGATTTAATAATTTAACAAAAAGTTTTTAATAATAGATAATAAAATATATAAATATATTATGATTTTCTATAGATTTTATTATTATTAAAAATTTTATTAAAATAATATAATTTACCTTTAACTATTTTATAATTGTTTCAAAAGAATTGGTGCAGAAACAATTATCAAATTACAACTAAAAATTAATTTTAGGTGTACTGAAATATGTTACAATACCACCCACGATTCACATGAACATGAAGCTAAATTTTTGAAGAACCTAAAAAGAGGATTTGGAAAATATAAAGGTAAGTTACCATTTAAATGCTTCATCTGTCATGTCTCCAATTAATAATTTTGTTAAGGGAAATTCTTAATTTTTCAATTTTGGCGAATAATAAATACTTTTGGCAAATAAACTTAGGACAATGGGTTATGAGGGCTCAATATAATTTTTGGAGAGAAAATAAGGTCAAAACTTAGGAGAAAAGAAAAATTAAAGTGAAGTTGTGAAGGTTTCCAAAATGGAAATCAAACCATGGTATCAAAGCATAGTGTGAGAGAAATCAATCCATGGGATGAAGAAGGGAAATAAAAATAAAAGGAATGCTAGAGCCTCATTTTGATTATTCTATTTGGCATTCCATTTTAGAATTGGAGAGTTTTCTTGTGCTACTTAGCTAACTCAACCACTTTTGTTTAGCAAAAAAGAATTTCCAAGCAGAAATTACACCCTCATTTCGAAGAACTTTAAGTGTCTCTAATTTGGGGAGTCCAATTCAAGATTTACACAAATATTTATTGTGGGTATTCACTTAGTTTACCACTCTTTAGGTGCAGAGGTAGTTCAAGTTACTCATACGGGAATCAACTATGGTGGGTTGGAGTTCCGACTATTTTCCAGGTGAATTTCCCTATTGATGTCGATGATTTTGTAAAGGAATTGCAAGGGAGAGATCAACATTATTTGTGGGTTGTAATATCTCTTTTTGGAGCTGCATTGGGTTTACTGATTATTCTTTGTGTGTCAATTGGGTGCAGTTGTGTGCCAAGAGAAGAAAAGGTGCATGTTTGTATGGAGAGGAGCACAATGATACTTTTTCATATGCAGTGGTGTGTGACACTAGACCATGGGATTTTGGAGCATTCCCTCTAGGGAGACTACTTGATAGGGACAGAAAACATACCCTTGGGTGTAGCTCACTCAGGATCGATGGGGAAACTGATAAGCATCATTAGATGATATCCAAGGGGACTTGCACACATGTCTCACCGCCACATTGATTGCAGGCACAATGGAGTTGGGTGTTGTCCCTCGATGCCTTCATTGTGAGCAGCAGGACGTGAGAGGCTCACTCAAGATAGTTAGTTGGGACACAGGGTTTCAAGAGAGAGACTTCTCAAGAGTGGCATTTGATCAGGGCATGAGATGATAGGTAGAGGCTTGGGGAGTCATGGTTTTCTACATAGCTAATGTGTGCTCCACCCTTGAGTTCACACTTAGGGAGGTGACTGTGAGTGAGTTCCAGGGTGCACTTTCGACATGACAACCTAAGGTGTTATGTAAATATGAGGTATGGGGGATGATAGCCCTCATTACTAAGAGGATGCTTAGGATCCTGGTCTATAAATTTCTTGTAGATCCAAACTTCTTATGTAATATTCTAAAACAAAAGATTTGAATCTACTGTACTCATCAACGTAAACAATTAATCAATCGAGAAATCAAAACATAAACATCAAACAAGTTTCAATCACATATTATCAATGACTTATCTAAGGGGAAAGCAACTTCTCAAAACCCCTTCCTATATGTATTTCATTATGTTATAAAATGGAGAATAAATACAATTCCTTTTCAAGCCTGAACAATCTTTGCACAAGTATAATATATATCTCTGCCTCACAAGATGACTCTGACCAATACTTAGCCAATTATGCTGCCCGCCAAGATCCTATTTCCTTGTGTTATTTCTTAAGGAATTATCCCCCAATTAAATAAGAAATTCCTCATCCGAAACTGCCCAATCCCTATAGGCCCATCTCTAACTGCATGCACCCCCCGTACAACTCGAAAAATTATACAACTAATAGTACACTACCCTTGAACTCCAATCTCAACTAGGTAACTTGAATTTCATGCATGCATGAGTTAATTAAGGTTGATCTATCAATTAATTGGTTGAACACAGAAGCTACACTCCACTGCTAGACCTCCAACTAGTTCCTCCAATAGTTGGAACTGGTTTAATTGACATTAACTTAGTTTAACTAAATTAAACTATTACAAGTCAAATTAAACTCAAACTAGGCTCCTAAAATTTAGGAACCACTCTACATGGCTCAAGTTAGGTCCTCAACTCTAATTAACTAAACCAACTAAGTGGAACTAACTTAGTTAACCCATTCTTGTTTTCTTCCAATGTGGAATTACAATTTTCTCCTAATTTAATTCAAGGGAAAATTAAATCAAGATTTTCTTGTTTCCATTTTCAACACTCCTTCTCAACAAGAAAGAGATTCACATCTAGCTCGATATAGCACCTTTGGAATATACTGTGTGCAACACTTCTCACTATTGTTGCTACTACTGCAACATTTGCAACTGAGAATAAAAAATAAAATAAAAAATAATCATTGAATCAATCTAAAACTGCCTACTAGGAAAACTGGGTTGTTGTTGACTCTGCTACTGAGCCTCTTGCTTTGTTGTCAACTCTATTTTGGACTCCTCAATATCTAGCTGACATTGATCCTCCTACTACTGAATAATATGGGGCCTTGTAGCAAGTTAATGATCCATGAGACAAAAACACCTCAATGGGCCCTACCCAAATTTCTACAACTCTTGGGACTATTGCTTCATATCAACCCATATCACTCCAGGAGGTATAGCTGCATGAAAAGTGAACTCTGATCTACTCATATTGTTGCTGCTAATACTCTTTTTCTACTTGGGCACTACTACCACATCTACTGCAATAATGAGTTTGATCTCCCCTGAAGTACTAGCTTTTGTAGGGCTGCTCCCTTTGAAACTAGAATCCCTCTAAGTTTTGATCTCCTTGTGGGAAATCTAATTGCTCCCCAATCTACCAATATCAATGATTACAACTCCCTTTTGTGTCACTAAAAATTGGCTAACTGATCTACCCACTAGCATCCTTCTAGCTCCATTAAGAATTCGACACATAGGGTCTTCTAGACCTGCCCTAAACTAGGGCTCCATAACTCTACCTCATCATAGCTCATTAATTCTTCAATTCTCACTATACATGAGGACTTCAATGACGGGTTTGTAATGTGAAACCATCTCTGATACCATGTAGAAATTCCTTGTAGTTTCAAACTGCTTATGTAATATGCTAAAACAAAAGACTTGAATCTACTCTACTCATTAGCAAAAACAATTAATTGATATAGAAATCACAACATAAACATCAGAAAAGATTCAATCACATATGCTCAGAGATTTATCTAAGGGGAAAGAAACTTCTCAAACCCCCTTCATATATGTATTTCATTAGATCAAAAAATAGAGAAGAAGTAGAATGCTTGTTCAAGCTTGAACAATCTCTACACAAGTATAATTTACCTCTCTGCCTCACAAGCTCACTCTACCCAATACTTAGCCAATTATGCTACGTGCCAAGCTCCTATTTCCTTGTGTTTTTTCTCAAGGAATTATCCCCCTATTAAATAGGAAATTCCTCATCCAAAACAACACAATCCATATAGGCCCTTTTCTGGCTGCATGCACCACTTTCATAACTCGAAAAAATATACAATTGATAGTACATTGCCCTTCAACTCCAATCTCAAATTTTGTAACTTGAATTCCATGCATGCATGACTTAATTATGGCTGATTTATCAGTTAACTGGTTGAACAATAAAGTTGCACCCCACCACTACACCTCCTACTAGTTTCTCCAACAAATGGAACTAGTTTAACTTACATTAACTCATTTTAACTGAATTAAAATATTACAACTCAAATTAAACTCAACCTAAGCTCCTAAAATTTAGGAACCACTCTACATGACTCAAGTTAGGCCCTCAACTCAAATTAACTGAGGTAACTAAGTGAAACTAACTTAGCTAACACATTCTTGTTGTCTTTAGATGTTGAATTATAATTTTATCCTAATTTAATTCAAGGGAAAATTAAATCAATATTTTATTGTTACCATTTTCAACACTGGGCCATATCTAGGTACATCATCACGAGCTGGGATAATAGATTTAGCTATGTGGTTTAATAGTAGCATAGTAGTTTTTCATGTGGGACAAATTCTTGATGTTGGGTGCCCATCCATTGGCTACATTATAGTAGTATCAAAGATGAGGCACAGAGGGACCTTGGGAGCTAGCAGCATGTCACATAGCAGGAAGTGAGGATAAGGAGTTGTGGACTTCCAGTATGGTTACGAGATCTAGGGATTTAGTTGATTGGTGGGATACTCCATTACTTAATGATTACAGTTAGGATAGTAAGTGATTTGGTTCATTATCAACTTGACACATGGGGGATCACTGAGGTTTTCATCATATGGTGATACAAGTGATTGGTTAGGATTGGGACCAACCATGGAGTGATAGGCATGAGTGGTGCTGAGTCACCTTGTCTTCTTGAGCTTAGCCTATATCATCACATATGTTGTGGCTAAGAGTATATGAGAAAGTTTATGGTATGAGTGTAGTAGGTAGTCATTCAGAACCAGAGTGTTATAGGGTTAGCATGAGAATCTCTTTCTGCAATGGGTATGGGACCCTAGCATCATAGTACTTGACAACTCAATGAGCTTTAGGAATGAGATGAATACTATAGGGGGATACCAGATCTTCCCTGTGGATTTAACAACTCGCTGGTAGCATGGGAGACTTCCTCAACATGGTAGGTTGATCAGTAGGAGGATACTAGGGGATGTTTGTGATGAGCCTCAGTATTGCAATAAGAATGTTGCAACTCCCAAGGCTACTAACTTTAATTATCAACCCACAGTTCATACAAACTTAAGAGGTATCAGCACTATATGTGAAGCATACATTGTTTCCTTCCTTTCTTGTCATGATGTAATGGAGTGCATGTACTAAAGCCAAATCCTAAAGTAATTGCAGAAAATGAAATGTTCGAAATGGAACCTTAACCTATTGCAAGAAACAAAGTACAAGGAAAGAGACTGAAATCAAATGCTAAAACACAACGTTTTCTAACTAACTTCTAAGAGTCTTTTATTCAAAAGAATGCGAATTTAACATGTATGCAATCATATTGTCTTAAGTATGCATATTCAAACCATCAAGCCTTCTATTGTTGTGCATGTAAATGAATAAAATAAATATGTTTTTCATTTTGTCCATTTTTCATTTGAGAGTGTGAAAGCTAATATCTTTTGGTGATGTCGTAGGTGGCTTGGAGATGATGGTGAATGGTCAGAAAGCTTGGGAGACAAGTAGGGACCATTTGCTAGCTTCCTAGAGGATTTTTCCTCAATTCGGCCTCAAAACAAGCCACTACAGGAAAACCTGCAGGAACCCCTGAAAACCTACAGGATACAGCCGAGAGAAAAAGGATGGATGTTGAAGGCGATTGAAAGCTTAGGGAAGCTAGTTGATGGATGGAATGAAGCAAGGGAGTATCTAGGACCACTTCAAAACTCAAAACCAAAGTTGGGAGGTGGATGGATTTTCTCAAAAAGCTTGGAGAAGTTTCCTTGTGAAATGATAAAATTGGTGAGGGTTTAGTGAAAGAAAGTGAGGACCATGGGTGGATGAAGTTGGGATGAGGTTGTTAATCATGAAATCTCTATGCATTGTTGAAAATCCTGCATTGCATCAACCATTGACATTTATCCATAAATCATGCAAACAAGAATAATTTCAATTATCTAAAGGAAACAGAATTTCATGAGCTAGTTGTCTACTTCATGGATGAGGAAAACTTTGTAGAATGGTATAAAACATTGATGAGATCTAATGTAAGACTGAAGATAGAAGAAATGGAAATTAAATCATACTCTTGAAAACTAGAATAATGTCGACCTAACTATGGAGCAAGAGTGATAAAATTGTCTTGATGGCATGGAGGTCAAGTAGAGGCCTAATCCTGACTTCAATTATGATTTTTCTCAATTTGGGCTTAAAACGGGATTTCCTACAGGATTCTACAGTGATTTCCTTTAGGATGTACAAATTTACTCTAATTCATAGAATGACCAAGCAAGTCAAATCCAAATTGGATGGGACAATTTTTTTTATTAACTAGGATGTCTTAGGTCCCCATTCCAAGTGGAATCACTCAAAATGACCTCGGTTAGCCCATGCTAAAAAATAGAAAAACATTACTAGTCGAAAATATAGAGATTCAAGAACTAGTGAGCTAGTAAATCTAAAAAATGCCTAACCTAATTAAGTGAAAATGTAGTGGGGTAATTTTTTTCATGAACTAGAATGTTTTTTTGTTCTAATGCAAGTAGAATCAACTCGATTGAAGCTCGTTAGCATGCTCTAAAAAGTAGAAGATATTTAATGTTCTTTGCCACAAAGGAATTCTAGAAATCTAGATTTGGGAATAAGAATACTAATCCAAGCAGCTCAATGATTACTATGAACATCCAAAGCTTTTACAATGATCTGAAATGATCATATGTTAAACTGAAGTAGAATTTATTAATGCCAACAGTGAACTGAATGTTAACTTAAAGTGCTTTAACCGTGAGAATCGATTGAAAAGGGATGAATTTACAACTGATGAGAAACATAAGAAAGAGGTAAACATAAGCGAAAACCAGAAAAAACACAGTGATACCAAATAGAAAGATTGATTATGGAGTTCGTCCGTGATGGACTATGTCTCTGGGTCCACTTTCAAGATGGGCATCCGCTTTATTAGGATTGAATCCGAGGAGGTTGATTACACAGAAAATTAACTAGATTGATTGTACATGCAGACACTTTTGGTCACTATCACAATAAATCTCTCTGAAATAGCTTTTCAATGCCTATCATGGTTCCCAATTCTGACTCTAGATTCTCTTGTTACATTGAAAACAAAAATTGCCAATAACCTCCAGAATCTGCACCAAAACTTCAAAACCACTAATTCCTTCTTCATGAACAAAATGATCACTTTATAGGGTTTTAGGTACATCTGAAGTCTCCCTAGCCAAGATTGGCATGAATACTAAAATTAGGGTTTGGTCTTATGATGTAGAACCACCTTAGGTGTTATTTCATGGTGGTTTCATTAAAAATAGTTCAAAACTCAACTAAAAACCCAAAAATGACTTTACAATTACATTTAACCACTGGTGGTCAGATTGACTGCATGGAGTTGGTTGACCACCCATGTGAATAGGCTGTGGTATAGCCACAAAAGGCCACAGTGACCTTTATCCTTGGTGGTTCCAGCTACTGACATGGTTGTCCAACCCCACATGTGACAACTACTCCGCAGTTAGCCTGACCGCCTCCCCACTTCATAGTCCCAAAGCTTGTTAATGTTTTCTGCCCATCACATGGATGCAGCTATGGTTAACTATGTTAACCCTATGGTTTCCGAAGACCCTGATGGTTATACCTTTTCCACGCACATGGTTCTTTGTTGTAGCCTCGATGCAGTTAACTCCTGTGGTTAGGGACTATAGTTTATGAATCACAATGTTTTAATATGGTTTTTGTAATTTTTTATGGTTATTTACATTGTCATGTATTGTAATTACTTGAGAGGATTTGTAGCATAGGGTTGATGTTTGCATTAGGTTATGGTTAGGGTCTTAGGTATAGGTTAGGGTTATGAGATTTTGATACATGGATTTGGACAGGTTAATGAGTTTAGATGAAGAAATAATACTTAGGTTAAACCATCTCTTTGGATTTTGATAATAAAAAAAACCATGGACACCTTTTCTATCACAAAGCAACATTTGCGACAAAAATCACATGAAGCTAAATCCATTTCGACAACCAAACCCTACACAATGGATGACAAACCCATGTCGACGACCAAGTACAAAATCATATCATCATGGAAACCAACACTAGACAACCATAACATTACTCGTGAAGCTGAAGATACCACACTAAATGTTGACGACGAACATTGGCGATGTTGATAAAGCTCAAGACCTCATTGAGCATGATCATTTGAAGAAAACTTCGATGTTGAACCATTGAAGACTCCGCTCATGCTGGATTGACAAGATCCTCCTGGATCAATCCTCTCCACTTGAAAGCTTTGGACCACAAATGCTTGACTAGACAAATAGCAGGTGATGGTATAGCTCCCTCACTCTCCACCTTGCCTTGATGATGTATCAATACATTTGATCGACCACCTGAAAGTGATGACCGTGATGATGTTGATTATGGCATCCTGTGAATCCCTGAACTATTCCATCCATTTGCAGTATGCACAACTTGAGAAGATGGTTAAACAACCTATTATGAACATGAAAATTGACTTCTTTCCACAAAGTACCATGAATTAGTGAATCATAAACATCTTTGAAAACAATCTCTGCAGAATATTGTTCAATACTATTGACATGTACTAACAATCTATTTTGCAGAATAATAGAAAGATTCAAAGATATTCTTGACATCATATCATCTACTCAACTTGATATGATTTCCTAATTCCTTGTTACTAAGTGAACTTGTTGCAATAAACTCATCAAACTGTAAGGTGAAAACTGTTGTAACTTAGTTTGATTTTGAAAGTATTTAAATGTTGAATAATTTATTTGAATGATTTTTTCTTCATTCATTAAATGATGTTTCCATTGATTAGCACTTTCCCCTGATGCATAAGTTTCCTTTAGATGTATTAGATACTTTGACACTGCTTTAGAAAAGGCTTTGATATGAGAAAAATGGGCTTCCTCTCCACTTGGAAAGATCCTTCAAAACTATTTGAAACATGAAATGGTGACACAATAGAAGAGAATTTTAACATTAGCTTTCCCCAATATTGAGTTGCATCCCTTTAATTGATAAATTCCAAACTTGGACTGAATTGATTCATTCTGACATTAGGAAGAGGAGATTTGGACATCAACTGTAACTCATGTTGTATTCCCTACTTACGAGTAAGATTTTTGGGTTCTTTAAATAGAATTGAAAAAGTTTCTACCTCTTTGATCAACTATGTATTGGGTGCTAAATTTTCCTACCTTTTCCTTGAATTTCCACTCATCGTTTCATCCCCTTTACACCCATTAACATGTATCTATTGTGCTAAATCTATGAGGTGACCCTCATTTCTCTATCTATTGGATTATTTAATTAATGAAGTTAAGTCACGAGGATTTTACCTATGCGAGCCAATAAAATGTGTTATGTCCGTAGATTATGGAGAACAGGTGTTGATCTTCCAACATATAGTGGCAGTTCTACGATTCACAATAGTCGTTCAGTAGCACTAAAATAGCATAACCAACTTGCAGTTGTTCCCAATCCATTTTGGATCATTGTTGTTCTCTCTCTCTCTCGAAACTAGTGCTGTTTTGAACTGATGTATAATTTTGGGCATGTAGTTGTCAGGTTTCGGGGAAAGATGTTATCACCTCTGTATTGTATAAAAGATGGATCATTCCTCTATGGTGGGTTAGACATACTAGGGGATGCATTGTAACAGTTTTCTTCAGATTAATAAAATACAACACTTTTTTATTCGATGTTTGGTTGTGAGAAAACACAGCCTTGATCAGAGAGTTGGGCCCGCTCTTCTGATCAGGTGCTACGTGTTTCCTTTTTGTGTGTTGCTTTATTTTCTACACTTATTTCTTTATTATTGTTGCATATTACATAGATTGTTATGAATGCCTTCTTAAGTTCTGCAATTATTTCTATTACTGTTACAACGATGTTTTGATTTCTTAACCATGAACCCTTGGTTGATGTAGAGTGTAATCTTTCCCCTGCATATACCTTGCGTGTTACCTTGAAAAGGGTATGCACCCGGATTGATGAATTAATGTAGGAAAAGGGTTGATGAATTTGTTCATACCTGGACACCAACATTTTGGTGTCATTTCTGGGGAAGAATAACAAGGTGCAAGACATGATCTCTATCGATCAAAGGGTCAATCTCTCGTCCTAAGGAGAGAACAAGTTTTCTCACTCCGCTCCAGGTCCTGAGCATGGTTATTTCTTTTTTTTCTTTTCTTTTTTTTTAGGCCCAATCTCTCGTCCTGGGGAGGGAGTGGTCTTTTGACGCCCTGCTCGAGGTCCTGAATTTAAATTATTTTTTGCATTATTGTTTTTTTTTATTTTGGGAAAACCCAATCTCTTGTCCTGGGGAGGGAATGGTCCTTTGACGTCCTGCATCAGGTTCCAAGTGTTGGATTCACTTGTGTGTACTATTTTCTTTTCTTTGGGTTCTTGTCCTAGGGAGGGAAGGGTCCTTTGACACCCTGTTCCAAGCCGCGAACCCTAGGTTTCTTTTTGTTTAAGTTGTTTTCCTTTCCGTTGATCTCTCATCCAAAGGAGGGAATGGTCTTTGACGCCCTGCTCTAGGTCCTAAGAATTGTGATGATATTGACATTTTCATCATATCAACTTGTATGAATAGAGATTCAAATAAAAGGGGCAAAGGAAGAGCCCCAAAAAAGGGAGGACAGGATTTGGGAATGAACACTTATATCCAACAAATCATCACGAAAGCTGAATAAGAGGCATGTTCTCGTGCTGCTGTAAGGTCAGGTATACAGACAAGATCAGAAGGACAATTTGTAGATCAACCAATGTTGTCCATAGCACTCCCTACTAATTTGATACAGTAGACCCTTCCAACAGACAGAGAGATAAGCAGTAGTACACTTGATAAAGGGGTACAGTTGCTCGTAGCAGGAAAGGAAGAAGTTGCAAGTAGAACATCCAAGGAACCAGCCCATTCTAGTAGGGAAGAAGAGGTTGCAGAGAAGAGGTTTGAAGGGTCAAGCCACTATGATGGAAGGGAAGAAATTGTAGGAACATTTCTATCACCAAAGGATAGGCGGATTTCTATTAAGGCAACTCAAGCCCCTGTGATAAAAGCACTTCTATCATTTCCTTTAGAGCCTGCCGAATTCCCAGTGAGTATTGGATGATATTCATGGCACCTACAACCTCCACTATTGACTTCCCAATTGAGGATCTTGGGACTGGCGCACCAACAAAGCCCATTGCTTTAACATCTTTACCTAGCTTCCATGGGCTTACTTCAGAAGATCCCAACACGTTTTTGTTTGAATTTGAAATTGTGTGTCAAGGATATGATTATATAATGGATGCTCAGAAATTGAAAATATCCCCTACTACGCTAAAAGGGACAACCCTGCAATGGTTTATGGGTCTTGGGGGAAGGACTATCACAACATGGGAGAAGATGAAAACTGCTTTCCAGGAGAAGTACCATGATTACTGTAAATCAAGGGACATTAAGGAAGAACTTTTCAAGTTTACACAGAGAGAGGATGAAAATATGGAAGACTATGTGGAACGATTTAAATACACATTGCAGAGATCAGGTCACTATGACTTGGATAAGGACATTTTGAAAATTACCCTTCTCCAAGCCTTTCGAGAGGACTCTCTAGAATTGTTAAATATAGTTGGAAAGGGAGATATATCAAAGGAGAACTTAGACACCATCTACGAATTGTGCATCTAGTGCTCAAGGGGAGTTGCAAGGAATAAACAAGGGATTTGATCAACAAAGGTATCTAGTGGAGGTGTAACAAAAGCATAAATTGGAAATCTGTTGGTCAGCTTGAGGAATGATATCCTAAGTACCTTGTTTGAACAAATAGACATGCTGCAAGTAAAACAGAAACAACTAGAATTGGAAAGAACTATGGCTATAGTTTTCCCACAATGCACAAAGAAACACCCACAGAGGAAATGCCCATTAAACTCTGTAGAGGATTGTGCAATCTATGAGTTGAGTCATGTGACAAGTTCATGCCCATCATTTATGGGATTGAAAGTAGTTTTTCAAGGGATAGGTGCAGTGATGGAGCAGATGCACTTTATGGGACCTAAAAAGCCATGGCAACCTTGGCTGTCAACGGGAAATCAATGTACGTTTCTGGATCCATCACAATATTTTAGTAATTTTATTATGGGTCCCTACTCCACGCCTTATCCACTTATGTGGCCCCAGTACCAGTTTCCACCTTGGCAGCAATGGGCTCCTCAAGCTAGTTCTTGTTCCTCGTGGAATTCTAATTGGCAAGAACCTTCTCCCCCTGGGTAGTTTCCCTAATCAATGCCACAACAACAACTCCAGTTTCCCTGGCAATCAACTTGTTTGTCCTCAACTTCCCATCCAACCCAATCCAAATCCTAACAATAAAGGGGCTCAGCAAGATGACATCCTCAACCTACATTCATACAACATCTCCACCACAGAATTGTCTGGGATGAATTTAAGATCTAGGTGGGTAGTAGATTCTCAACCCTCACTTGATGTCATTGAACAAGTTGATGATGAGGTAAGGGAACCAGAAATTGTTGAAGACGAATCAAACCAAGTCACCAAAAATCATACACCTCCTCAACCGCTAGTTACTAAAAAACACCAAGCTGAACCGCCCTATCCAGAAATGTTGGCTATGAGTAAACAGATCCCTCAAGCTAAGTTTGATTTGTTAGGGGATCTACAAAATTTGTTTGTTAAGATTCCCCTACTACAAGCTATGAGGGACGTACCTATATATGCAAAAACTCTCAAGGAATATTGTGCTAAGAAGCCTAAAAAGAAATCAAGGGACCCACTTACCATTCATGTGATGTGGAAGCTCTCTGATTTTATAATGGGGAAGATCATGCCTGTGAAATATGGTAATATGGGGAACCCAATTTTAACCGCGAAGATTAATGGAATAGAAATTCCAAACGTGCTAGTAGATTTGGGTGCTACCATAAATGTCATTATTTCTAAGAATATACAGGCATTGGGCTTTCAGAAATTGAAACCTACACCTACTGTGTTAGAGATGGAAGATCGATGCATGTTTAAACCAGTAGGGAAGTTAGAAGATATTACAATCTCAGCTAATTCATGACACTAATGGATTTCCTTGTGCTACAAATGCAATCCCCTGCTGGTGGCCATCCCCTGATTCTGGGAAGACCGTCGCTGACAATGGTAGATGCTTAGATTGGGTGTCGATGTGGACATATGGTTATCTCGAATGGACAGAGTACTAAGAATTTAATGTTATATCCTCCTACATAACCTAGTTGATCAACGAAACCATCGGCCGCAAGAAAACTTTACCAAAGGTAGAATCTGAATCTAAAAATGAGGAATTAAGGCCGATCCTTACTATTGGAAAGGCCCTTCAGTTGAAAACAGAAACAAAAGATGATACAATTACTACCTTTATTAGTGATCCCTGTTCTGTTTCAGACTCAAATCAGTGACTTATAAAGTTCGTCTTGAGTTGTGAAACGTAGGAGAGTATTGGAACAGTCAATAGATTCGATGAGCTACTTACAGGTGTGTCCCATGATAGTGTTTCGGTGGAAATAGAGCTAGGGAAGACCCTGAATATCAATCTAGATTCGTCAGAATCCCAGATGAAACATCTCTTGGATGTTCTTCGAGAATATAAGGAAGTGTTTGCCTGGCTGTTATAGACATATTTGGGCACATCAACCCCAATTTTATATGTCAATGTATTAGGGATCATCAACCCCTAATAGAGTTGTTTCATACCCTAAAGGAACATAGTCATCTAAATACATCATTCCCCAAAAGTTCCATCTGAGAAACCATCCAAAAACTGCCTAAATTGAACCATATTGACTGCTCCACTCGAAAAGTGCGACACATACTGAGTGGTACACTACCAGGGTGCGATGCATACTATTTAGGCCTTCTTTAGGGTGCGATGGGTGAGGATGGAAAATTTTCTGGGACATTTGTCAGTGGATTATTCATGAAATCTTCCAGAACTTTCTCCTATGCCACTTGTCTCTGTGAATTCGCCCAAAGATGAAAAAGGGATCTAAGAAATTTCCAATCCCTTCTCTTGTGGAACCCATTGTAATAAATGGAATGACACTAATAAAACCCCGTGGATGACTCACACCCTTGGACACATCTATAAATGGATCCCTCATCTAAGAGATCTAGGGGCTGGAATGTTGTGAATTGCAAGGAAGTACTAATAGTTTGTAATTGAGGAAAGAGCATTGTATTGTTGGAGTGATCTTGCTATTTCATGAGGTGAAGAAGGATTGAAGCTGGGAGGATGATGGTGCATCAGATAACTGGGTTATAATTCTCCCTTTTATTAATAAAGTTCTTCAAATTTTCTTCCATATGATTGTGCAATTGTGAATGTTATCATTTGTGAATGCCATCATTTGTTCATTATATATCTGATTATGTAATGTTTATGTTGTAATAAATCATGATGATTTGATGGTTATTTGTTGTTGTATTCGTGTAGGTACTCTCCAAGTGTGTTAAGTATGGAGAGGAGTTGCAGGATTTGTCAAAGGGGAGAGAGAAAGCAAGGGATTAAGTGGAAGTTCCAGGTTGGTTCCATTATCTTTCTCTTATCTGTTACACATAGAAGAAATCGTTGAATTGCTTTAAACTGTTGTTTCTAGGGCAGCTGCCAAACCTAGAGGGCTAGCATTCTTTAGGAATACTAGTTTTCCCAGAAACACTGGGATTATACAGAGATGAAAGGGATGCCTGCCAATTTATGCACCCATCATATATACATCAAATAGGACTATTGTCCTTTGAGATAGCCTCAGAGAAGGATGAACCCTACTCTGAAAAACATTGTCAAGGAAGAACTTCAAAAGTTATTGGATGTGGGATTTATCTACCTCATTTCGAATAGTCAACGGGTTTCCCCATTAGTGATGGTTCCTAAGAAAAATGATAAATGGTGGATATGCATGGATTACAAAGAATTAAATAAGGCAACATAGAAAGACCATTTTCTATTACCATTCATTGACCAAGTCTTGGATACTCTGGCTGGGAAGAAGTTCTTCTCCTTCCTGGATGGATTTTGTGGGTTTAACCAGATCCAGATAGCCCCGGAAGATCAAGATAAAACCACTTTCCCATGTCCTTGGGGAACTTTCATATATCTGGTCCTCTAATTTGGTCTCTGTAATGCACCTGTAACAGTCCAAAGGGAAAATTTGGGGATTTTCTCTCATCTGGTAGATGACAATGTTGAGATTTATATGGAAAATTTCACTCCACATGGGGATTCATTCAAGGAGGGGTTGGAAAATCTAAGAAAAGTAATTAAAAGATATAAATGGGCATGTGTATCTTTGAGTACAATAAAATGGCACATGATGATGGAGGAAGGAATAGTTTTCGGACATTTACTTTCAGTTGTAGGAATTCGAATGGATCTAGCTAAGATAAAGGTAATATTGCACTTCCCGATACCTAAAACACCCACACATGTATGTAGCTTTATTGGTTGTGCTGGTTATTACAGGCGCTTTATAGAAAACTTTGCTAAAGTAGCCCATCCACGTTTTCAATTGTTGACAAAAGATGCAAATTTTGTGTGGAGAGATGACTGTGATGTAGCCTTTGTCAAGATCAAGGAACTTGTTTATAGTGATTCGATCCTTCGACGGCCAGACTGGACATTACCATTCCATATCCATGTAGATGCTTCTCAGACAACAGTTGGGGCAGTTTTTGGTCAACAAGTGGAAGAGGTACCATATGCAGTCTACTATGTCAGTAAGAACTTGGCTCCAACTGAGTTGAACTACATAGTGACTGAAAACTAATTCCTCGTTGACATCTATGCCATCAACAAGTTTCATCATTATATTACCAGGTTCCCCACCTTTGTACATACTGATCATGCAACAATCAAGTATTTGATGAATAAATCCATTGCTCCTGGTCGTATTACAAGATGGCTTTTGTTACTTCAAGAGTTTGATATTACCATAGTAGATAAACTAGGTAAGGATAATGTGGTTGTTGATTTTCTCTCTAGACTAGAAAATAATGCTGAAGGTACACCCATCGAAGATAGTTTTCCAGATGAACATATTTTTTCAATTTCAGCTAACACTTCGTGGTATGCAAATATTTTTAACTATCTTGCTATAGGGAAGTTACCTCGTCATTTGTCAAACAGGGATCAACAAAAAATTATTCATCAAAGTACCCGATATTCGTGGATGGTAAGGTACCTCTTTCATACAGGGGTTGATCAATAGATTCAACGCTCCGTATCAGAGGATGACATCTATGAAATACCAAAAGCTACCCATGATGGCCCTTGTGGAGGACATTTCACAGATAAAAGAATAGGCCACAAGGTGCTGCAAATGGGATACTACTGGCCTTTTATATTTCGTGATGCCCGAGATTATGTCCGAAGATGTGACAGTTGTCAATGGATGAGACAGCCTGGGAAATCAAATGAGATGCCACTACAACCTCAAATAGTCCTCAAACCTTTTGAAAAGTGGGCCATTGACTTCGTTGGACCTTTCAATCCACTATCTCACCAAAAGGTTTAAATTCTGGTCTACATCGATTATGTAACTAAGTGGGTGGAAGCGAGAGCTATGGCGAAAGCAACAGAACAGGTGGTTGCAGATTTTCTTTCTGAAGAGTTTTTTTCTCGATATGGTACTCCAAGGTAGATTGTTTCAGATGGAGGAGCATAGTTAACATCCCACATGATAGGAAGGCTTATGTAGAAATGTGGGGTTAAACACAGAGTGAAAACTCCCTACCATCCTCAGGTGAATGGACAAGTAGAGAGTACAAACAAGGTATTGGAAAATATCTTGACAAAAACTATAGCGAGTCATAGCTGGGATTGGTCTCAAAAACTTTTGGAAGCTCTTTGGGCATATAGTACAACATGGAGGAATACAACCGAGTTTTCACTGTTTGAGTTAGTCTATGGGAATTCCCCCTTATTCCTAGTATAATTTGAGATCGGCACACTCAGAATAGCCTTGGAAGTGGGATTAGACTTATCAAAAGCCCAAAAACATAGGTTGGAACAGCTCAATGAGTTAGATGAGATCCATTCAGTGGTTGTCAAGAAAACTACTGCTATTCAATAGCAGAGAATGAAGTGGCACGATAAATTCACCAAGAACAAGGTGTTTCATACAGGAGAATGGGCATTGCTCTATGACTCCCGGTTGAAATATTTTAAAGGGAAGCTTTGCACTCGTTAGATGGGACCCTATGAAGTGGATGATGCACTCAACAATGGAACAGTCAGACTAATTACAATAGATGGAACTCATACTTCGTTCCTAGTGAATGGACATCATCTGAAATTATACCATCATCCATCTTCTAAGGATGACTTCATCAAACATCTCTCTGAGAACTCTGGTTTGATAGTTGTTGGTGCAGAGAATGCTCTCTCTGCATGTTAAAATAATACATAATATATATATATATATATCTATATATATTAATATATATTATGTATGTATTATTATATATATATATATATATATATATATATATGTATGTATGTATGTATATATATTATATATATATATATATATATTATTATATATATATATATATATATATATATATATATATAATATATATACTATATCATATATATATATATTATGTATGTATCTATATATACATACATACATATCTATATATATATATATATATTATATACACACACACACACACACAGACATATATATATATATTATATATATGTTTTTACTACTTAGTTGTTTTCCTTTTGTAGGGATAATGATCGAATTATGACAAGAAGGAGCTGAAAGAAAAATTTCCAAGGAATATTTCATGTTGTTACTCCATTGGCGTTGTTACTCCGCCAGTGTTGTTACACCATCGTCGTTGTTACTCTATCAGTGTTGTTACTCCTTCATTGTTGTTACTTCGTCAGTGTTGTTACTCCATCATTACTGTTATTCCATCAGTGCTATTACTCCATTGTTGTTGTTACTCTGTCGGTCATTTTTTCTATTACTCCACTGCCAGGTAGGTCCCCAGGTACGCCCCGCTAACTCTTACAGATTTAATTAAAATATTCCATTAAAGATATTATTACGTGCTGCAGACGACTGCGTTTAAGTTAGGGGGGTCTCGTCATAAGAAAACTACAGCGTATTATTAATTATATTCATACCACATCATTACTAAATCCAATGTGAATGGGAATAAAAAAAATATCGTGATTTTATAATTATGATTATGACGCATTGGGATTTAAAGTCATACCGCAAAAACCCCATCGGTCCTTTCTCTAGTTCAATGCATTTAATTATCGTAATCATTCAATTACACTCAAATAACTCACCATCATTGTTGTGCTTTCCAAGAATTCACCTGTCACTTTCACCACCTTTTTATCTTATGGCCATTTGCTGTAATCATCTCCATTGTAGTGCAAATTGCGGTCACTCTTCCCCTACCTGCCAACTGTGTCCACCATGCTGTTACCATTCTACAATGATGAGTGGGTTGGTTGTGCACCATGATCCGGAGGATGCAATAGTGGCCCAAAACAATTGGGAAATATGGCATATTTTTGTAAATGCAGGTTGGGACATCTACCTTGACAGGTTGCAGGGGTTCAACAAAGCAGTTGCAATTGAATTTGTGCTCAATTTAGGTGAGGAGAACTCTTGGGTTCGAGGAATAGAAATCCCTATCACATAGGAAGCCATTGCAGAGATCAGTGGGCTACCACAACAAGGACAGAGATGGTTTTCATGAAGAACCTCCCTCCCAGAGTTCCCCAAAGCATTTATGCAAGCTAGTGAGAATGTTGTCTAAAAAGGCTGAGGATATGACCAAAATTCATTACCACACCCATGGGGTGATGTAGAAGGTTTTGTAATGAAGCACATAACCTGTGAAGGGAGGTATACCACTGTATTCAAATACCATTTTAGAGTGTTGGCTCACCTCTGGTTTCTGCATTCAGAAGCCTTTTCATTAAACATGCCTTTCTTCCTGCTAAAAATCCTCCCGCTGATGGCGCAATCTACTCGGTGTTCATGGCAAGTTACATAAGTTATCACTAACCACAGGCTGGCTCGGCTATTGGTCATGCATGCAATTTCCTGGTTTCAAATCTCATATTAAACATTCTGGGAATCTACAGAGGAAGAAATATCAACTATTATATCCGGTAGAGAGGAAGAGCTGGAGGAAATGGGGGACGAGTGGGAAGCCATGGAGGAAGGGCTGGTAGTAGAAGATGAGTACATAGATCAAGAAGAACTGGAGGAAATGGAGATGGAGACCGAGGATTCAGAACAAAACAGAGGATTTGAAGTAGAAAGGACATTCAAGGCTATTACACAAGAACCAGCCTCAACTGTGGAACTAATGGAAGAGGAAGGGCTGCAGCAAGAGAGGGTTGATATAGAAGAAGTCATTAGCATCATGACCGAGGTTGTCCCACAAGAGCCAACCTCAATTATGGAGCCAAGGTAGAAAATCGGAAGCACCATAATGGGAGAAGAGGTACCGTGGTAGGTTGAGGTAGAAGAAATCGTTGACATTACGGCTGAGGCTGTCCCATAAGAACTAGCCTCAACCATAAAGCCAATGGAGGAAGATGGACTAGGACAAAAGGAACCAGAGGCTGAAGAAACCACGAGACATGAAGATGTCTCGACCCAAAGTGGAGTTTTTGGATATGAAGGAAAAGAGCTCGAGGTCACAACCGAGGCCAGGATAGACCAAGCAGAAAATGTCTTTCAATTTCCCTCTTATTTCTCCATTCCGAGAGGGGCGAGGGTGTCTCGCTCTCCCGACACGCAGAGGAGGATGTTGCCATTCTGCCTATATTTAATTTTTATGGGTCAGTCAAGGGACCGACTACCATAGTTCTGTTGGCCCAGACTCCCAAAGAGACCTTTTGTAGCAACCCAGAAGAGAGGAAGAGACAGGTGTTTTTGAATCAAGGGAACCAGGAGGGGAGATGTTGTCGGAAACAACAATAGATACCCATCGAGTGATTCCACCACCTACATGAGACAACTTCACAACGGGTCAAGGTAGTGGTCAAGAAGGAAGCAACTACTTCCGAGGAAGAGTGACCAAGCAGGGCAGCCCCATCGATTGAACCTGTGGATACTTCCTTGAGTAATCAACCACCTGCTAAACCGGCTGTAGTACCAGATGAGGTGGTGGTCAAGCATAAATGGATTGAGTTATGTGAACAATGGAGGTTTCCCATTAAGTAGAAATATCAGCTGAAATTTAGGGATATGATGTGGCTAAAAGAAAAGGTTACGAAGTTGAGAAGACAAGTGCATCAGCTAAAGAAATAGGTGAATAAATATAGGTGGCAGGTTAAGAAGACCAAATTCACAGTGGCCGAAGCAGAAACATAGGTGGACGAAGTGGCGAAAACCTTTGTTGCCACTCAGACAGACCCTATCGAGTATTTGTTCAAAGACCGTGAGTTTTCCTTGACGGTCGAAGTTCAAACCTGGAAATCCACCATGACTCGATATCAAAATGAAGAAAGGAGAACCCAGGAAGAGGAATCCAAGGCTATCTTCGAATATGTGGAGTGCATAGACATATTGCGATTGAGGCACATAAAGCAGTATCTCAAGGTGGAGCAACTGGAGGGATAAGTGACATAATTGAAGGTTGACAAAGAACATATGTTCAACCTAGCACAAGAGGCAATGGCATGTTTCCCTCCTGCTTCTAGCTATGCTTTGTTTTTGCATGAGCGATTTCTTTCTTCTGTTTGGAGAGCATTAAGAAGGAATTAGTCATAAGATCGAGGATGGTGTACAATTCCTTCAGATATTAAAAGCCCATGATTTGACAACTCAACATTTGATGTGTGAGCTTTATATGCATGGAAACCTTCTGCGTGTAGACAAATACTTTAATCCGGTACCATATGTGGGGGACATTCATTTAAGGGCTCTTACCTCTTATACTCTCAATCAGATAAGCTAAAAAAAGGCTTCTAATATGTTTGAGTCATATTAGACCATGAAGACTTTTATGATGAGAGGGGAGCATGAGCATTCAGTGACTATGTACAATAAACACAACAAATTTTTAGAAATTGGGGGAAACAGAGAACGGATATCGAGGACACAAAAGTGGTGCATTGATCTTTGTGTCAGACAAATAGTCACGTTTGAAGATGCTGGCCCTTGACAATTGCTAGCAAAGGTGGATGATGTCACCCACAACTGTCCTAAATAGGGAACCATTTGGAGCACCAAATTTTTCACGAGAACTAAGCAGGGTGCCAAGATACGTGGCATGTATCCAAACATGTGGGGTCTGGTGGATGGGAATCCAGTTCCAGTTCCCTCTCATTTGGTTGTTGTCAGAGCATTACACCCCAGCATATAATGTACCAAACGATTGGTGGAAGGAAGTTCTTCTCTCTGAAGGGTATAAGGTTTCAAGAAAAGACATGTCAGAGGAATATGATCTCACTCGGCTTCACAAGGCACATAGTAGATCCAATCCAGACCTACAAAGGCATCGAGCTGCATGAGGGCATGCAAAAGGCTAGTTAGGGGGAGATGTTGGGCACTAAATCTACCTACCTTTTCCTGGCATTTCGACTCATCTTTTCATCCTTTTTATACCCATTAACATGTATCTATTGTGTTAAATATATGAGGTGACCCTCCTTTCTCTATCTCTTGGAATATTTAATTAATGAAGTCATGAGGGTTTTACCTATGCGAGCCACTAAAATGTGTTATGTCCGTAGATTCCGGAGAACAAGTGTTGATCTTCTAGCATTAAGCAGCAGTTCTGTGATTCACAATAGTCGTTCAACAACGCTAAAATAGCATAGCCAACTTGCAGCTATTCCCAATCCATTTTGGATCATTTCTATTCTCACTCTCTCGGCACTAGTGCTGTTTTGAACTAATGCATATTTCTAGGCATGTAGTTGCCAGGTTTCAGGGGAAGATGTTATCACCCATTGTATTGTATAAAAGATGGATCATTCCTAAGTGGGGGGTTAGCCGTACCAGGGGATGCATTGTAACAGTTTTCTTCAGATTAATAAAGTATAACGCTTTGTTGGTCGATCTTTAGTTGTGAATAAATGCAGCCCTGATCAGAGACTTGGTCCTGCTCTTTTGATCAGGTGTTGCGTGTTTCCTTTTTGTGTGTTGTTTTATTTGTCGCACTTATTTCTTTATTGTTGTTGCATATTACATAGATTGTTATGAATGCCTTTTTAAGTTTTGAAATTATTTTTGTTACTGTTACAACGATGTTTTGATTTCTTAACCATGAAACCTTGGTTAATGTAGAGTGTAATCTTTCCCCTGCATATACCTTGCGCACTACCTTGAAAAGAGTATGCACTCAGATTGATGAATTAATGTAGGAAAAGTGTTGACGAATTTGTTCATACCTAGACACCAATACTATCTTTAAGTTGAGACTCATAACTTAAACAAACATCATGTCGACTCTTATGTTGTTCCTTTACACACATGAGTACAAATCTCTTATTTGAAATTATTAATCGCTTCAGCTGATTAGAAACGACTAAATTCAAGTGAGTTTTAATTTTCTGTTCCCTGATAATAAATTCAACCCCATCTTTCTTAAGGTGATATTTATGCTCTTTCCTATAAATTATTGCATCATGATCATAAAGATAAGGACTTCCTAATAAAACTCCACATATGTCTACTAGAACCACATCTAATTCCACTTCATCAATGTAATTAGATGTAATGGAAAATATTAATCGACACTATTTTGTGACTTTTATCTAAGTTGATTTATTTAGCCATCCTAATGGGTAAGGTCTTGGATGATTTTGTGTATCCAAACCCAAGTTCTTAACTAGATATTCATATATTAAATTGGCCTATGATCCATTGTCAAATAGTGTATCTATCTTTGTCTGCTTAGAAGTTATCCTTATGTTAAATAATTTAAATCTTTTATCCTCATCTGAAGGATTTATGTTTGATGAAGATGCAATAATATTTGATCTTTGACCAGTGTTAGAAGTTTTACTTGTCGAAACTATGGAAGTTATCCTCCTTTCATCACATGAATCAGAACCTAGATCTTGCTGGATTGCTACAATTACTTTCTTTTCATCCTTCTCTTTAAGGAACTTTTTGGGCTTAAGTTCAGGATGAAGTTTCCAACACCTCGATTCATCATGACCGATTCTCTGGCAATGGGAACAACTAGGTCTTTCCTTCTAAGATGTCATTGATTTCTTTCTCTTCGAATTTCTCTTCCCCTTACTGTCATTAGAATCCTTGATTTCCAACTCTTTGGATGATTGTGGTGAAAATTTGAATGCTCTGCCACCTGATTCAATATGTATGGCTTGAACACACACTTCATCAAAATCATCAAGATTAAAAATCAATAATGTATGATGCAAATATGAATGCAAACTTCCAATGTATTTTAATAAAGTTTCATGTGTATCCAATGAAATACCAAGCGCCAATGCTTTCTTTCTGAACTCCTGAGTAAACTCTTGAACACTCTGCCCTTTACCTTGCCTCAAATGTTGCCAGTCAATAACAACTTGCTGCATGTATCCTAAAGGATAGAATTGTTTCCTAAGAGATTTTAAAAACTTAGCCCGTGAAGAGATGACTTTACTTTTCCACTTACATCTAGTTGAGTTTTACTTTCCCACCAGATTAATGTTGTTCCCCCCATTCTAAGTGTAGCTAATTGAATTTTCGTTTTATCGTCAGAAATGTTCTAAATACGAAAATACACTTCTAACTTCTTAATCCAGTTATCTAACCTTTTAGGATTCATTTCACCATCATAAACAGGTAACTAAAATTTAACATCAAGTTTCAAAATAGATGTTTTCTTACGTTTCTTTTCTGTTTCAGATTCTGCACTGGAAGAAGAAGATGATGATGATGATGATGGAGATGATGGAGGTGAAGGAGGTTTCTCAGTGTTGCCTTTACCATTTTCCTTCTTTGATGTCTTTGAAGAAGAAGTTGCATATCTTGCCTTCTTTGCTTCGTAAATTTCTCCCAGCATCTGTTGCATACTCAAGAATTCTTGTTGAAACTGTTCCTCACTCATATTAGTTTCAGGTGTTTCACCTGCATCAGATCCTGTCATAGTCGACTTATGAGCAACTCTTCACTTTCCAATATCTAGATCAATCGCGTCAAGGATTCCTTCTCCACATTGTTACTTTGACCTGGTTAACATTCAATGGAAAAATTCTACAAATTCAACCTACTCTACTACCAAATTATATGATCTGAAATGATCATATGTTAAACTGAAGTAGAATTTATTAATGCCAATAGTGAACTGAATGTTAACTTAAAGAGCTTTAACCATGAGAATCGATTAAAAAGGGATGAATTTACAACAGATGAGAAACGTAAGCAAGATGTAAACAGAAGTGAAAAATAGAAAAAACGCAGTGATACTAGACAACAATATTGATTATGGAGTTCGTCCTTGATGGACTACGTCTCCGGGTCCGCTTTCAAGATGGGTGTCCACTTTACTAAGATTGAATCTGAGGAGGTCGATTACACAAAAAATTAACTAGATTGATTGTGCACATAGGTACTTATAGTCACTATCACAAGAAAGCTCTCTGAAATAGCTTTCCATTGCCTATCATGGTTCCCAATTATGACTTCATATGCTCCTGTTACACTGAGAAAAAAAATTGCCTATAACCTCCAGAATCTGCACACAAAACCTCAAAACCACTAATGTCTTATTCATGAAAAAATGGTGAATTTATAGGGTTTTAGGTACATGTGAAGTCTCCCCAAACAAGATTTGCATGAATAATGAAATTAGGGCTTGGTCTTATGACATAGAGCCAATTTAGGTGTTGGTTGATGGTGGTTTCATTAAAAATAGTTCAAAACTCAACTAAAACCCAAAAATGACTTTACAATTACATTTAACCACTATCGGTTAGATTGACTGTGCGAAGTTGGTTGACTGCCCATGTGAATAGGCTGCGGTCTAATCAAAAAAGGCCACAGTGACCTTTAGCCCTGGCAGTTCCAACTACTAATGCGGTTTTCCAACCCTGCATGTAATAGCACAGTTAGCCTAACCGCCTTCCCACTTCGCGGTCCTGAAGCCTGTTACTGTAGTCCATCCATCACATGGATGTGGCTACGGTTAACTGTGTTAACTCAAAGGTTTCCGAAGACCCCGATGATTATACCTTGTCCACACACATGGTTCTTGTTGTAGTCTCGCTACGGTTAACTCCTGTGGTTAGGGATTGCAGTTTATGAATTACAATGTTTTAATATGGTTTTCGTAATGTTTTATGGTATTTACATTGTAATGTATTGTAATGACTAGAGAGGGTTTGTAGCATAGGGTTAATGTTTGCATTAGGTTATGGTTAGGGTCTTAGGTGTAGGTTAGGGTTATGAAATTTTGATACATTGATTTGGATAGGTTAATGAGTTTAGATGAAGAAATAATACTTAGATTAAATCATATCTTTGGTTTTTGATAACAAAAACCATGGACACCTTTTCTGTCAGGAAGCGACATTTGCGACAAACATCACATGATGACAAACCCATGTCGACAACCAAACCCTGCACAATGGATGACAAACCCATGTCGACGACCAAGTACAAAACCATATCATCATGAAAACCAACACTGGACAACCATAACATTATTCTCAAAGTTGAAGATACCAGATTGAATGCTAACGATGAACATTGGCTAAGTTGATAAAGCTCAAGACCTCATCAACCATCATCATTTGAAGACCACTTCGATGTTGAATCGTTGAAGACTCCACTCATGCTGGACTGACAAGATCCTCCTGGATCATACAAGGATGAAATTATTCTTGTGATCATGTAAAATAAATTTCATTAACCATTTAACTCAAGCCTACAACAAGAAATCATTAATATTAAATGCAGAAATAGAAAGAAGTAAAAACAAGAGATGCATGTGAATAAGAAGTGAATAAAAGGAAATAAAATTATACAAAAGTGCTTTGATGCTCTTAGGATGGCCAAGCCCAAGGAAACTCAAAGACCTATGGAGGAGAACAAGATTTAGAAGTTGAACATGATACCAATCTTCATTATTTACATCTATAAAATTACATCCCTGCAAGAAAATATAATGGAGTTGTAGAAATAAGAGTTCCCTCCACAAGAAAACTAATGAAAATCTACCCCTAGAGGGAAATTCGACTTGGTATTTATACCAAATTATTAGGAATCGTTCCCCATGAATGGAGGAAGCTTTCCCCACCAAAATCCCTTGATTAGTGGATTTGGTCCCTTGAATAGTGGATCTAGTCCCTTGATTAGTGGAACACATTCCTAGTTTTTCTCAATCATTGGAGTTCTACAATCTGTGCCATAATTCCATAATATCTTGTTGATTTATTATTTATTATTGATCCTTCTGTAGTAGGAAACAAGTCCCTAACTTATCTCCTCCAACAAATCTTCATAATCTGCAAAATATTCTCATAATATTCCACAAAAATAAATAATATTAGGCACAAATATCGAATTATTCATAAACCTTCCTAATGAATATATTAAAGTTAAAAATAAATTATTAATGTAGAAAGAGAGGTTTAATGTGTTGAAGGATGGTTTTAGGCCTAAAATTAATATTTAATTTAGAGGTATGGGCCTTAATTTATGTCTAATTTAGAAGCCCATCATACCCCCTTACTGAAAGTGTTGCTCATCCTCTGAGAAACTTAGTTACCTCATTGTGCCTCATCCATGGCCCTAGTGGCCTCTCCCTTATGCATTAAGAATCTTGGTTGTAAGTTCTGCAAGGACAAGCCAAAAAAACATATTTGTGCAAAGAAAAATCATTTTTCTTGAGATTATTAGCTTCCCTTATTCCCCTTATATAAGATGGGTTCTTGAATATCTTTCTATTTGGCACGGTCTTCCACACCCTTATCATCCTTCTGCTACCTTCTTCTGCCATTTGGAAACCTATGACACCTTCAAAATGCATTTAGATGAGAAGTAGGACATCCTATAGTAATTCTTGTCAAAACTATAGGAAACCTACAAGAAACCAATTTCAAGCATAAATGATAGTCTGACATTAGGGAAAACCCTCAACTTGACTCCCATGCCTTTCTCCCGTTTTTAGGCCATGGACAGAAGCTAGAAAGATATTGGATACCTCCTGGAAAACATCTTTTCATCACTGCAGTTTGAGTTTTGTTTTGATGGTGAATTCCTCATTTCCTTTTATTGCTTTCTTCTTCACTCTTGTGGCCTAGATGACTGCCTAATGGCCTTGGAGTTCTCTATTTTGATTAGGCATCTCTTAAGCTTTGCCATCTTGGGGTTTAGCATAATTTGTTCATTTCTTCCTTCTTGTAGCAACATTTTGCCTTCCTGTAGTAGTCATTACTACTCTTTCAGGTTCTTCTAACTGTATGGGAGTGATAAGAAATGATGAAGAGGGATTGGATGATGATGCTAGGGCTCAAAGGGAGTAGTGTAGGTTTGTGAAAATGGAGAGGATGATCTATTTGATTTTTCTTCAAGAATGAAATGGGATGGATGAATGATGAATAGATAGTGAATATGAAGTGAATGGAGGGCTTGGAGTGTTGTGGTGACTTTGGCCTTTGCAACAATTTCTTCTTTTAACTGTTGTCCTCATTCCTTGAAATCATCACCCTTCATAATTTGACTTTTCAACATTGCATGAGTGAAGGAGTGAGCTACAATTAACTAGTTGAAGGCGGTTGAGACTGTTGACCCATCCTTAGCTTATAAAACCTCATCTCTCATGCATTGAAAACAAATTTCCAGCTATAATATTCTCAAGAGAAGAGGTCAAGAATATTGCATACCTGTACCTACCTGATGGTTGTTGGAGAGACCTGCATGTTGTTGTTGAGTTGATGTTGATGTGCGGATGTTGGATGGTGATGTTGATGATCCTAATGCTACTTCTCTGCTCTGGAGTATCTTCTTTGACCTCTGGATCTCCATTCTGAATCTGATTGCAAATCTCTGGCTACTTCATCATCATATCCCCTCAAATTTTCAAAGAAACCCATCCAATTGTGCCTTGTGAATATCTCTAGTATAGGAGGGTGCTCATGAATCCTCACTATGTTGAAGGGTTCCCCATTATCATTTTTCTCTATTGGATGGAGGTTTGTATATATCTAATATCAAATTTAAAAATTATTTGTATACAATTCCCTTATGTTGCAATCACTTTCAACAAACTAGAAGGGTTTTTTATATTCCTTTCACTTGGAAAAATGTGGGGAAATATAGAGCCTACCTCCTTAACACTGCTTGATGAATCCAACCTCTATTTTTCCTTTTTTAAAACTGCTCACTTCCAATCCTGTAAGTGTTGTTCTGTATCCTATAAGATCTTAGGGAATCATATAGGTTTTCAGGACAATGACTTGTTTTAAACATATCTCCCAAATGGTAGAAAGCATTGAATTGACACTTTCTAAGAATGTTGCCATCATCATTATGCACCACCCCATAAAACAATTTTGGTTAATGGATGTATGTATTTCAAGAAAAACTACAATTGTTGAAGGTCGTGGATGCCGATTTCTTGGAAATTGTGCACTGGAATTTGCTGAAATTTCTTGGGCCTGTTAGCATCATCCATATGCATCTCACCATGAATTTTTTTTTAAATGGATGTACGAATATCGAGAAAATGCAAAAATGTTTTTAGGTGATGGTGTTTGATTACCATCACCATCATCCATATGAATCTCCCCCTAAAACAACTTGGGAAATGGATGTATGGTTTTTAAGTTATGGCAAAAACAAATTTCTGCTCTATGTATTTTTGTATCCTATAGTAAAACAGAGCATCCTATAGTTTTTTAGGACAACAAGAAAACTGAATGGTAGAAGCTTGAGAATGATGGGTGGATCATGAAAATAGTTGAGGGTGATAGATTGGCATGGCCTTGGCCTTGTTGGAGCATTTGAGCAAAGGAGGAGAAAGTCAAAATTTGACTTCTTTTGACTAGACTTGACCAATTTTCCTTTTGGTACCAAATTGTTCTTGTTGCTTGCATATGTTGAAGAGTACATGCATTCATCAGAGAGATACATGAAACACAATTTCTTTTTTCTCTTTTTTCTTCTAGGCCTACTAGCCACTTCAAAGAGGTTTTCAATTAGTAGGTCTGCCTAGGTGCCTTAAAGGAGGTTTTCACCTAGGATCTTTTCTTTTTTCTCTTTTTTTTTCTTTTTTCCCAAACCATTGTCCACCTCATGGAGGTTTTCAAACAATGAGCCAACCTCAGGCACCTCCAAGGAGGTTTTCACCTGAGATTTTTATTATTTTTCTCTTATTTTTCATTTTTTTTCTTCTACCCTACTCTACATGAAAAACAAAATCACTTTCAAATAAAAGAATACTTCCAATGGAGCCATGTTCACATCAAGATGACAGACAAAATGAAGTGGATGCTTGAAATGTATGCTTTCACATGTAGCTGGATTTGAGAGATCAAATGATTTGAATTTGATGATATTAAGTACATTTGAAGAAGAGGGTATTGATGTAACTTATTTACTGTCTGGAAACATATTCCAATATAGTTGTTATGCCCCTGGTCCACTTGTTGATTCAGATCATCTTGGATGTCTTCTTCTTCCATGACCTTCAAATCTTCCTCTTTTTGTTGATTGTTCTCTTGAACACATGGAGGACTTGATGATAACCATGAGGGAGCTTTCTCAATCTCTGATTTGATTTCCTGCTCTTCATCAAATGCAGCCAATGGTTCTTTGATCTTCTCTTTTGAATCTTCTTCTTCTGGATGTAGTCCTTGACCTAGGTGGATTTTGGTAGCCACCCACCTATCCCATTTGGACCCCCATGACCATCTCTTTCAGTTTTTCAGTTTCTGTAATTGTAGCACAATTTACTATTTTAGCAATTTTTCAGGTCCTCAACTTTCAGAGCCGTTTTGAGGCCCTAAATGACGTTTTTTAGGGAAATATGGGAGCAACATGGGTCCATGGACTGATGTTGCACTTCCCAAAGTTATACTTCATGGATAGATATTTCTAACGAGCTATTGTATGCGTCAAACATAGATCGGGGTGCCAAAGTTATGACCCGGGGAAATTGATGTACCAATTTACTCAAACGGGGCCCACAATTTGGTGTTTCATCTTCTAGGGTTAGGTTTTGGGATGTTAAGGGTTTTTCATTGTTTCTCAACAATAAATGGGCCTTTGAACCTCATTGTAACACATTTCAGAAGCATGTAGCTGCCACATCTCTTCTTAGAGATATGTTACCATTGCCGTAGCTGGTCTATTTCCATTTCTATTTGTAAGCATATTTCAGTATTTTACATTAATGAAATGAAGTATTATTTCCACTGCATCTCTATGTTTATGGTTATCTCTGTAATTTGTTGTGTTCCTGTTTAAATCTGCATCAGTCCTTTAATGATATTAAGAGAATCTCTTTTTTGCAATACTCTTCCTAAGCTATGGTGAATACCATTAATCTCAAGAGGAGATGTTTGGAAGTGTTGTACCTTAGCATGTAAGTGGGCTGAGCTACTTCAATGTGTGGGTTTGGAAATGGTGGTACAGGTAGTTAAGTGGGAATGTATATTTGAGATGGATGTGGATGGGGTTGTGGTTGTGGTGGAGGTGAATGGTAAGGATAACATGGAGTTTGGGATGGAGGATATTGAGGAAGATGCTGAGGATATTTTGGATGGCTCCAATAAGTTCCTTTCCAACCTTATTTCCAAGATTGGTTTTGGGGTTGAGATGGCCAATGTTGCGAATATTGGTTTTAGGGCATTTCGAGACAGCTGGAATTGGATCAAAATATGTATGGATTTTATTGGTTGGGGTGTGAAGAGCATGTTTCTAATTTTTCAAAAAATTGGAGCCGTTTTGAGGGTTAATTTCACAGATTTCATGTAATAGCAACAATGACAACAAGAACAATTTATGGGCAATGAGTTTGGATATATTGAGCCATTTTAGTCAGAGATTTCACTTAGTTTCTCATCTGGGTATTGTATTCTTGCTGTAGTAAATCCAATTTCTATCTATTCACTCCACTATATTCAGTTCCAGCTTTAAAATCAATCAAATGGCTTAGTTTTGTGGATGTTATTCTATGATTCTCTGACCTATTTTTGTTTGTGTAAATTTGTGCGTGCACGTATGAAATTCTTGGCTGCAATTTATGCATGTTTTGATATTAATTGTATTTTCTAGTTTGGAAAATTACATCCTCTGTGATAGAATAAGTCATTTTTCATCTAAATGCCCATATAAAGATAACAATAATGAAGAAAAGAGAGAAAAATGAAAGTAAAAGTCTAGGAGGAATAATAGAGGAAAATAATTAGAAATAAAATGTTTTATTCCAAATAAGATAGTAACTCATCAAAGGAATATGAAGACTATGAATCTAAAGCAAATCAAGTTGAAATGATTCTCATGGCTCTTGACAATCAAAATGTTTATCATGGAAAGATTGATCTAGAAGATGAAGGAGTGAAGGGAGCTCTAATTGAATAGTTCATATGGTGCAATAATTGTATAAATTTGATATAATTGCAACTACTCAAGAAATTTAATGTAAAATCAAGAGATACGGTTCTAATATAATGATCTCCAGAATGCAATTCACAATTTAAAACAACATGCATAGACATGCAATAAGAAAAACCACAAATACACAATGATTTCTAGGGGAAGCCAACTCAAAAAAACCCATCAAGCCTCTTTGCATTAATCAGATTAATAGAGAATATATTACAATATCTAGCTCTAGCCCTGAGTTCAACCAACAAAAGGATAATTATTCTCTTTGTTCAATGAGAAAATCTAGCCAACACTTAGCCAAATATTTGGTCACCTATCCTCCTATTTCCTTGCATAAAAGCCAAATATTTGGTCACCTATCCTCCTATTTCCTTGCATAAATCCTAAGGAAATTGACCCCTATTGAGGAATTTCATCCTAATTGATTGCACAATTCCCAAGTATTCACTAGTAGAAAATGAGAAATTAGTGACTATGTGACTAAAAAAGTTAGATACCATAGCTTTTCCAAGTGAAATACTACAAAAAATGAGCAATCTTAAGTGACTGAACTAAAAACGACTAACATAAATAATAGTTAAAATATGTGACTAGATAATAAGTAATACAAATAAAAATGACTAACATGAATGACTAATTTAGTCTAAGAACAAAATACAACTACCTAACAAGTACTACAATAATATGAATCAATATTTATTTATTTATTTTTAGTCATCTTAATTGTGTCAAGCAATCTAAACATAGAAGTGATAGAGGATTGAAAGGTTGTTAAAGATTGGTTGAATGGTTATCCTTCCTTAAAAACTTCTTCATCCTCACATGCTGTAGACTTTGCATGATTTATCTCTAATAATTTGTAATTTTAAAAATATATTTTTTAATAAAAAAAAAAAAATTCTTATGTATTTTTAAAAAATATATTCATTGATCTAATTGGAACAGTTCCAATGAAATTAATTTGAAGAGAAAATTTAATTTTTAATACTATAAATATCTATCTATCTTATAAGATATTATATATATATATATATAATATATATATATATATAGATATAGATATAGATATAGATATAAATATTAGATAATAGATATAATATAGAATAATATTATATATATATATTAATATATATATAGTATATATATAATATATATATATATATATATATATATATATATAATATATTATATATAAACTTTAATTATATTAACGAAAATATATCCATCTAACCCCGGATTTATCAAGCACCGAAAGGATCCAATCTCTGAAGGTACAAACTTTTTTTCTAGTTCAAAACTTGAGGAAAGTTTGCCAGCTCGAGAGATTGGATCCCTCTCAGAACTTAATAGTTATAGGTTTAATATGGATCTAGGTTGGTTATATAATATTATATAATATCTATATTTGTATTTGTGTCTCTTTGTTATTCCTTTCTCTATCTCAACCCCCAAACATACACACACACTCTCTCCCTCTCTTTCCCTTCTCTGTCTATCTCTCTCTTCCCCTTCTCTCCCTCTCTATCTATATCCCTCTCTCTATTCCCTCCCTCTCCTCTCTCCCTCACTCTTTCTCCAAGACTCCCTTGTCACCCCCACTCTCTCTCCACCTTTCTCCCTCTATGTTCTTCTTGTTCCCTCCCTCTCCTAACCCCTCCAATTCCATTTCTCGCTCCTCATCCCTATCTTCCTTCCTCTCTATCCCTTATCTCCTCTCTCTCTCTCTCTCTCTCTCTCTTCCATCCAACTCTATGAATATCTTTCCCCCTCCATGTCCCTCTCCATTTCTATGTCTCCATCTCTCTCCCTTCCCCTTCTCTCCCTATTTCTATCCTCTCCTCTTATTTCTGTTCCCTCCTCTCCTCTCTTCCTCACTCTCTCTCCATCTCTCCCTTCTCACTCCTATATCTCTCTATGTATTTTTTCTTTCCTCCCTCTCCCTCCCACTCTCTCTCTCTCTCTCTCTCTCTCTCTCTCTCTCTCTCTCTTGCCCTCAAATTTCACTATCTCCCTCCCTCTCTCCGCCCCCTCCCCAACTCTCTCTTAAATTTGATCACATTGTATTGTGTTTAAGAAATGACATAAATTAAAAAAACTTAATTGGTTGTAAAATATCAAACCTATATTTTAGATCAATCATATAAAAGAAAATAAAATAATGAAAAACTTAAAAAAAATCATGCACTATATTATTTCTATTTATAATTACTCAATTTTCTTGCTATCATCTGCCTTGATCCTTAGCTAAGATGGTATTTATTGAAGCTTCTCTCTCTCTCTCTCTCTCTCTCTTCTCTTCTCTCTCCTCTCTCTCTCTCTATATATATATATATATATATATATATATATAGAATTAGATATATATATCTTAGCTTAATTTTATTAAAACCTTAATTTAATTTCTATGGGAATTTTTTGGCATGTGGTATCTCAAATTGTAACATTTTCCCTTTTAGATTCAATTAAAAAATGTTCAAAAATTAAATTTGAGTAAAATATTCTTACTATGAACTAAGTTATGGCTTTTTGGCATGTGGTATTGTTAAGACATGGTATTGGCCCATAGTATTGTAACAAAGCCTATATACAAGTTAATATCCATGGTAAAGTGAGGGTGAATATCCATGGTTAACAATATTGTCATATTGTTATAAAATATTTTGATTGTGAAATAATTTATTTTTTTGGGCATGTGGTATTTATAATCCATGGTATTAACCCATGGTATTGTAACAAAGACTATTTTTTACAAGTTAATAATATCTACCTCAATGTGGGGGTGAATATCCACGGTTAAGAATCTTGTCATTGTTATAAAATATTTAGGTTGTGAAATAAGTTATGGTTTTTGGACTTGTAGTATTGATAAGCCATGGTATGGTGACAAAGCGTATTCACAAGTTAATAACAAAATCAAAATATAACAAATTGAATTTTATTATTTATTAATTGAATTTTTTATTATTAATTGGAGACCATATTTAATTGGTACATTCATCCCAATATTATTTTTAAACTTCTTGTTCTTTTAATTAGTTGTCTTACGCAAAAGCAACAAATTTCTTATTAAAAATAAATCATTATAACCCAATTGTACATTTATATATTTTATTTTATATTATAAAAAAATTTCTTTTATTTTTTTCCATTATAAATATTTATTTTCTTTTTTCATTTCTAGTTTAGCACTAGGTCCAAATAAAATATGCACAGATTAGAACATCACATTGTAGCACTGCATTTTTCTTTGCCTTGTTAATATCTACATGGAAATGCCAGAAGAAGCAAGACCATCAACATGATCTATGGATTTCATGGGATTCAAACTCCAGATGGAGTTTGCATGGGAAACACGAGAGTATCAACGATTAGATGGAGGAAGGGATTTCATGGGATTCGAACTCCAGATAGAGTTTGCATGGGAAACACCTTAGGAGAGTATCAACGATTAGATGGAGGAAGGGCATGGTCATTCAACACAAATATTTTGGCCATTTGTACATGGGTATGAATTTGGACTCTGATGAGTTCTTCCTTTTTATTAAATATGATTTTTGTTCTTATGGATAAACAATTTCAAGGGTTTATATGATCAAAGTATAAATTTCATCTAGAGTTGAGGGTTTAATGATCATGGTAATGCAGATCTTTATTAGGAACAACAATTCATCAAAAGACAATGCAAATCTTGATTGCGGCCAACAATTCATTAAAATACAATGCACACCTTGATTGCAGCCAACAATTCATCAAAAGACAATGCACGAGTAAGCATTTTGCATGTCCTTATGGTACAAAGGGTTTAACAATTATGATAATGCAGATCTTGATTGTGGAAAACAATTCATCAAAAGACAACGGAAAAGTAAGAATTTTTCATGTCCTTAGATCAGTTCACTCCTTAACTTTTCTAGGGTCAGAATGCATGAAATTTTATTTTTTCTTTTCACCTTCTTTTTAGTGCTTGATTGCGCTAAACATTTAGCATGTAATGTCTACATTTAACCTGTAATGTTTAACATTTAACATTTGTAATCTAATGTCAGCCCTATTTAGAAATCAATCTCATTATTACTATGTATAAACACAATATAAATTTAAAATATAAAGAGGTTTATGAACACTAAAAAAATAGGTATGGTAAATAAATGAAAATATAACTAAACTCCAGGTATGTTAAATAAATAAAACACGTTTTTATACTTACTCCAAAGGTATGGTAAATAAATAAAAATATAAATAAACTAGAGGTATGGCAAATAAATAAAACCTCTTTTTATATTTAGTCCATAAACCTCTTTATATTTAAAGAAGACTCGAATTAGAGGTTTTATTTAGGTGTAGCTTATGGGCCAAATACCATTTTAATACCATGGGACAAATACCTGTGCCAAATACCATATTTATAAAAGAGGTATGGTAAATTCATAAAAATATAAATAAACTAGAGGTATGGTAAATAAATAAAACAATCTTTTATATTTACTCCATAATTCACTTTATATTTACGAACACTAAAAAATGAGGTTTTAGTTAGGTGAAGCCTATGGGCCAAATTATTATTAATACCATGCAAAAAAACATTATTAACCCTAATATTAATATTAATAAAAGTAAATATGGAACATGGTATTGACCCATGTGTTATAGACATATTTGGGCACTGCAACCCCAATCTTATATGTCCATAAACCAAGGGCTTCTAAGTGCCTAAAAGTGTTGTTTCATACCCTAAAGGAACAAGGTCAACTGATTACATCATCTCCCAGAAGTTCTCCATGAACAACTACTCAGAATTGGTCAAAACTGGACCATCTAACCTGCTCCATGGTCAAAGTGCGATGCATCCCACCTACTGCACATGAGGGGTGTGATGCATATTGAAAAGCCCTTCTATGGGGTGTGATGGGCGAGAGTACACAAATGGCAGAGACAGTTTGCAAGGTGTATGATCATGGAATCTTCCAGAAACTTCTCCTGTGACACTTGCCTTTCTGAATTCGCCCAGGGATGAGTAAGAGATCATGAAATCTCCAAGTGGAATTGAGAACTATCAGAGAAATGAGACTATTCAAAAACCCAGAAGCTGACTCACCCACTTGCAAACATCTATATATGGATCCCTCATCCTAGAGATCCAGAGGCTGGAATTTTGCATCTTGTAAAGAACTGTTGTTGGTTTCTTTGTGGAACATCATAGTGTTGGGTGATATAGCTTTTCATGAGGTGAAGAAGGGCTTTCATGCTGGGAGGATGACGCTCGGTCAGATCAATGGGTTGTAATCCTCTCTTCTACTACTTCTATCAATAAAGCTATTTGAGTTTTCTCCATATTCTTATATGTCTTTGAATATTAAATTGATATATGCATTTGTATGGTCAATATATATCTGATCCTATATTGTTTATGATTATAGATCTCTATGCTTTGATGGTATTATGCTGCTTTTACTCTACAGGTGTTCTTTGAAGCGGGACAAGTGAGGAAGGAGTGGCAAAGATCTGTCAAAGGGGAGAGGAAACAAGTAAGGAGCCAAGCGGAAGACTGAGGTTGGTACTCTCTGCTTCTCTCTCATCTATTTCTCATAAAGGAAAATGCAAGTAACTTTATTTTGTTTGTTTCTAAGATAGCTACCCATCTTAGTGGGGCTAGCAGCTCTGAATGGACACTAGTTTTCCCAATAACACCATGGTATTGATCCATGTTATTGAGAACCAATGGTATTGAACCTTGGTATTCAAGTGGAATGTAACCTATTTAAAGGGTGGAATTAAACCTAATAGATCCATGTTTACTATGGATCTACTAAGTGTCGATAGGGATCAAATATCCAAACTAGAATAGAGTGAAAAAAGATTTGATCCCTCTCAGATTGGTAGATCCAAAGTAAAGATGGATCTATGTTGGTTGTTTGTGTAATGGAATATACCATCCCCAGATTCAAAGGGCTCGAGTGATGCAAGCAAATTTTCCAGTAGGATGCAAATACTAGACCTTCTTCAAACTTTGTTACATGAAATTAAAATTTCTTGTAATCATGAATATAAAATATTTTCTATTTCATCCTTAGATTTTGATCTCAATGGATATTTGTTATAGCTCCAAATCTCACCATTATGGTTTGTGATGCTACACCCATGGCCTAGGGCAACCCCTCCTTCCAGACCTAGTCCAAAATCTAAAAAACAGTGTTTTATTCCCTGTACGCGACATTGCCCTGAGTTAAACGCGTGTATACGCGGGTTCATACATACCTAACCCGCGTATATGTATTAAAACACTTAAAAAATATAAAAACTCCGTATTTTCGGGCGGAGATCGTGGGTTTTACCTGCTGATCACCTGTTAGTGCCCGTGGCCTCAACTGTCCCCAACCAATTCCTAACTAAAAAAACTACTTTGGAGTTGGTATAAAAAGACATCAAGGGGAAGGCCTAAGGAGGAGAAATCATTGAGCAAAGTTATTATACTGATTTTTTATCCCCCTGATCAGGTCTGAAGCCCTTGTGCCTTCTGCACTTCCCCCATATTGTACAGGAAACCCTTGTTTCCTTGAGATTTGATGTTCATCCCTTAGTCATGACATCTTGGAGTGAGTATTGGAAGGTGACCTACTAGAGGCTTGAGGCGGGACGGATCCAGAAGGAGGCTGAGCTTTGAGCCTGCAGAAGTGGTTCAGGTGATATTGCTCTTTTTTCATATTATTCTATTTGTCTAATAAAGAAACACGTCTTTTTCCCGAAACGCTTCTTTCTTTATGTTAATGATGTTCATAGTTGAATTTCATGCATGAATGGATGTCTATAAGTTTGTAACTAACTCCTTTCTTATATAACATAAAGATCATTTTTTATGTGAATCTTTGTCCATA
>APFE030223568.1:0-25465 GCA_000404065.3 Pinus taeda | reverse complement strand
TGAAAGTGTGTTTCACTTAGCACATGTCCACCTTGATAATCCATGACTTCACCAAATCTACCTTCAAGATGTTAGGCTTACAGATAAGGAACCGACTATAATACCAATTGATGAAAACTTGAATAAAATGATCGGGGGGTTGAATCAATTTAGTACATTCATGGACATTGATTTGATTTGCTTTAAGCTCATTAACTAAACCAATAAACGAGCAGATTGAAATATAATGGCTTACATATTTAATATGCAAACAAAAAATAATAATTAAACCAAAAACATCACATAAATAGATAATAACAACACATATGGACACTAGATATAAGTGGAAACCCATAAAGGGAGAAAACCATGAGTTTTTTATTGTTGTGATGCAAAGGCAACCTCCTACTCCAATACTACATTTGATTTTCTTTAGGCTCCAACCTACAGGAGACTTCTACCTCAACATTGTTTTAAGCTACAACATGCATGGAATATCCAAATCCCGTATGTTTTATGTGGGATACAAACCACAAGAGGCTCCAGCGTGATATTTCTTAAGCAACAACTTTAAAGGAGACCATAATCCCCTCATACAAAATGAAAAGAATATGTTGCTTTACCTGGTCATAAATTCTACATATCTCCTTCTTTATTACTTCCTCTTATCCCCTCCAAATATATTTCACATCAGTTTCATGTGTGCCAGGTAACCCACAAACAGTCAGCCCTCATATGCTCTGTAACTCTCTCATCATCTTTGGCTTCCAAAAACAACATATTTTATAAAGAAAGTTTTTTGGTTGTTTGTGTTCCACATAAGAATATGAAGTGAACATGATTGAATCTTTTCCTTCCACTCATTTGTTTCCAAGCTCTTCATATTTTGAATATTAGAACATAAATAAGTGCTCCGCCAAATATTATTTCACCCATATATAATGATTAGGTACACCAATATCAACATAATGCCAAAAGCAATATTCTAACATCACAACACATGAACACACTGCAAGCACTCTCTGATGCAAATAATATGCACACAACATATGAAAAAATACAAGCCATATGTATGCAACAATCACTCTCCAAATCCATCTATATGATCAAAGCCATCTTTTCTTCATGCAATTTCCTCAACAAAATTGAGTCTTGGCCTGTTTTTGTTGTCGTGGAGTATTTCCTTTTCTGTCACGGAGTCTTGCCTTTGCTTGCATCACAATAATTTAGCTCAACAAAAATTTAACATCACAAAAATTTCTTCAACATAGCAATCGCTGCAACATTATCCAAGAATTTTAACATGTGTATCACAAATCCTTTATGCGTTCACCTTGCATTACATCCGATCATCATGACTTATCAAGGTCATCAACATAAACATGAAGCCATGAACACAAATATACCCAAATGCAACAACCTCCTCATTCACCTATGCCATACCATTCTCCTTCCGCTCCTTTGCATTGTTGATCCTATTCATTAATGCATACATTGCCTTGTTTTTTCGCCTTTAGTGCTCCTTGCTACTACTTCTTTGTTGTTCCTTGCTGCTTCTCCTTTAATGTTCATTGCTACTACTCCTTTTCCTTTGTTACTCCTTCATTGTTCCTCGTTGCGTGTCCTTTGCCATCAATGAGAAGAATGTCAATGGTTGAAAATAACAATATTTTTACAAAAAATATAAAATTTTAATGATATTTAGGGTGTAATGGATTTTTCGGTATCCTAGAGGAGTAGGATCTCCAGATCCATATTGAATTGGGGATGAAGGGAAGTACATTGCTACAGGTATTGGTACTGTGACCTTTGAGAGGGAGAAAGCCTCCCATCTTCCCCTCAAATATGTTATGTTTGTAGGTCGGCTAAAGAAGAACGGGATCTTTGTAGTAGTATTGGAGGATAGAGTCTATGATGTTATTTTCAATAAAGGGAAAGACTTTCTAAGACACATAACTATCGGGAAAGTGAAGAAAATTACAGTTAGAGTGACGAACCTATACAAACTTAATGTGGGAGATTGTTCTAAATTGAAAAAGAAGGCATAAAAGATGTCGGGGAACTTTGGCACAAGAGATTAGGTCATCTACACTGTGGTTCCTTGAAAACTATGCAACAAATTACCACCAATATTCCTAAAGGCTCCTTTGACTAGCAGGATGTGTGAAAGGGTTGAATATTGGGGAAATATGTCAAATCCACATTCCGTGGCTGAGATAATAGAGAAGATGCAATCTTGGGGTGAGTCCATTGTGATTTTTGTGGACCATTGGCAACAACCTCCACAACAAAACATAAATACTATGTAATTTTATTGATGATTTCTCTATAAAATGTTGGATTCTCTTCATGCAGAAGAAGGATGAAGTATTCTCAAAATACGTAAAATTCAACGCATTAGTTGAGAAGGAGAATGGGAAGAAAGTGAAGGCTCTCATGAGTGACAATGGAGGTGAATTTGTTTCTAATGCGTTTAATGATTTCTATGCCAAAGAAGGTATTTGAAGGGAACTGATAGCAACCCATAACTCAAAACAAAATGTGGTTGTTAAGGGGAATGATAGGATCATAGTTGGGGGTGCAAGAGTTATGGTACGTGATCAAGGGCTTCCATTGTATATATGGGCAGAAGAATGTAACACAACAATCCACTTGCAAAACTAGAGTCCTAATAAAATAGTTGGTATGATCACACTGGAGGAAGCCTTCTCTGGGAGAAATCCTGATGTGTATCGTGTCAAAATTTTTGGAGCTTCACTTTATTCTCATGTCTCCAAGGATTCAAGGAGGAAACTTTAGCCTCCAACAAAGTTGGGATCTTTTGTAGCAAACATCGAAACTCCACATAATTACCCGGTGTATATTTATTCACTGAGGATGACAGTGGTGAGGAGAGACGTCACATTAGATGAGGAGAAGGCTATGAGGTTATCTCTGGAATGAAATATCAGTATCCCGTTGCAGCAAGGGCTTCTATCTATAAAGGAGGAGTTGCAGGATGAGCATCAGGAAGCTATGGAGCAACCACAAATGGAGGAGCATAGAGGAGGTCGAGTGGAGACAGCCACTCAACTAGAAACATCGAGAGAAGGGAGAAAGAGAACCAAATAAGAATATATATTGCTTCAAGATTATAGGGAGAATATGGGAGCCCTTGAATCACGACGCAAGTAGAGGAGGTAACCTCAGACGTACACTGGTTACACGGATCTCATGATAGAACTCAGTGAGTCAGAGCCTTCTTCATTTGACGAAGAAATTTCTCAATCTGTTTGGGTTGATGCCATGTTGGAATAATATGAATCCATCATGAAGAAAAATGTATGGGAAGCGGTGTCAAGACCAGAAGGGAAATCAATGGTTGGTTCTAGATGGATCCATAAAGTGAACACGCAACTAATGGGAGCATCGAGAAGTAAAATGTAAGATTTGTGGCCAATGGATTTTCTAAGGTAGAGGGAGTTGACTATGAGGAAACATTTTGCCTTGTGGCAACGCATTCCTCTATCATATCAATTTTTGCATTATCTATGTAGATGAGGTGGAATATCCACCATATGGATGTGAAGACCACCTTTCTCGATGGTGTTATTGAGGAGGAAATTTACATAGAGCAACCATAAGGATTTGTAGCATACAATGAGGAGTAACATCCTTGTAGACTTAGGAAAGCATTGTGTGGTATCAAATAGGTGCCCCGAGCATGGTACACTCAGATTGACACTTATCTCATTGGATTGGGATTTTAAAAAAGTGAAGAAGATGGGGACCCTCCATCACATTGTGGTAGATTGTAAGTTGCTTATTCTTGTTTTTTGTTTTGATGATTTAATATTGACACGCGATGAGAAGCTGATATGCTCTTGCGAAGAGGATATTGCAAGGGAATTTGAGATGAAAGACATGGGATTAATGCATTACCTCCTCGGGTTGGAAGTGTGGGAAGGTGATTGTAAATTGTTTGTGTCCGAGGGGAAGTATGGTTGTGAAATACTTTAGAGATTTCACATGGAGAATTGTAAGCCTATGGAAACATCTCTAACTACAAATTAGAGTAAGGAGAATGCCAATTCAGGTGAAGAGGTTGATACTACCATTTACAAGCAGCTTGTGGCACTCAATTCAACAGAGGATGAATACATGGCTACAAGTGAAGTAGTATGTGAGGCCATGTGGATGAGTAAAATACAAGTGGGTCTTTTCAGTCAGGAGATGGATCCAACAATGATATATTGTGATAATCATAGTTATATTAATCTCTCTAATAACCTGGAATTTCATGTTAGGTCTAAGAACATTGATATATGATATCATATTTTGTGACATTCTGTGGGTATGGGAATTATCTTGCTACAGTACATTCCAACCGAGTAGCAAGATGATGACATCTTGATGAAGGCATTCTCAAGAGGAAAATCCAAATTCCACATAAAGTTCAACCTAGAAGAGATCAAGTCGGATTAAGGACACTAATTAGACCTGACATGAAACTCATAAATACAAGCAACTTGAATTCATTTGGATCACTTCATCTCAAGCAAGTTTGATATCTCTAAGGAAGCTGGGAATTGCGAAGTACGAACCTGGGAAGTCAAAGGAAGTGCGAGTTGGGTGGAGTTTAAGGAGAAGAAGAAAAATAAAATTTTGGTGCATCTCTCTCTCTCTCTCTCTCTCTCTCTCTCTCTCTCTTCTATTTTTTTCGAGCCCTAGATTAGGATATTAAAGTCTTTCAAATTATTTTGATGTCGGAAGATGCCTTATGCTGAAAGTTGCTACATAGTCGAAGTTGTTGAAAGAGAGGTCCAAGATCTGGCAGGCTGAATTGGTGTGGAGTGAAGGTTTGGTATTTGTATAGGGTGAAGAGTCTCAAAGAATACTATTGAAAGGAATAGAATTTTGATTGAGTTTCCCCTTGGAGGGGGGTTTTTCCCTAGCATAGTGCCTACATCTGGTGTCCATTGTTTTATGTTCTTTCGCTTTGGTAATTTCTTGATTAACTAAAAGATAAGATATAAATAATCGTAATAAAAAATCAAGAACATCACAATTAACTATCAAGAATAAGAAAATCTTTCTGCCTTTTTGATTTTCTAACATCCTTGAGTCATTTCTACCTTTTCTGACATACATTTTGCATTCGATAGCTCTATCTCCAAATTCATTGCATATATAACAATAACCATAAAAATGATTTGTGTAGGAAGTAAATGAATTCAATATTTTCTTTGTCTTGCATTCTCCTTCAACATGTCCAGGTTCATAGCAAGAAAAACAGTTGATATCTGTCGAAGGAGAAAATAATATCCTTTTGAGATCTTCCAATTTTTCTCAATTTATCTTGAGCAGCAAGTGAATTTTTTCCAAATAACCATTTCTTCATATCATTCTTTCACTCTTGATGTTTCCTCTTTTTTTTGTTTTCTTCTTTACAAATCTTGTTTTATCTACCTTCTTGTTATGCATGTATATTTAGTGCTACGTCATTATCCTTTATGGTTGCATTTTTTTGAGTTCTTTATGGAGACAACCTCCTCTTCTAGTTGAACAGATCTCAGACTCTAATCTTTCACATTGTACCTCTTTCTCCTTTAGCTTTCTACTCATCATCCTTTCTATTCTCCTTGCCTCTTCAATTTGTGTCTTCACATTAACAATTTATTCCTTGTACTCATGCTCCCTCTCATCACATATCTACATAAGTTTATTGAGGTCCTTGGTTTCATTCTTCAATCTTTCTATTTGAGTCAAAGCTATGCCAAGATTAGCTTGTTCTTCAACTATATTTTCTTCTTGGAAATCATGTCGATTCACACTAGCATAGACCTCATTTGATTGAACACTTTCCTTTTTATAGATATTTCTCTTATTCTTCTTTCTCTTCCCTTTTTCTGTATTAGTGCTACTAGTCTATTCTTCATGAATGAGCTGAAACCTATCCCATATTTCTTCTGAAGAATTTAAATCTATTATTCTATCAGGATCCTTATTATGAATATTATTATACATAACACATTTTTCCTTAGCCTTCCACTGTTTCTCTTGTGCAAAGGGAGAGTTTTTATAGTAATCATCACATAATAGTTTCCCTACACCAGGTCCATAACATATGAGGGTATTCTTCCCTCAATATATCTTCATGCTTCCATGTAGCATCCTCAAGACTTAAAAGGATAACACCTTTGACATGGAAATGGATCGATTCTAAATCACCTTAAACTTATTTTCTAAAATTCATACTAGTTGGATCTGGAAGTCTCCCTTGGGCTCCATCTGAACCATACTAGGTAATGAAATATGAAACACATTACGAATATGAATGGATGTTGACAATGTAATCTTATATGTGACTGGACCAATCCTCTCTAGGATCTCTAATTGTCCAGAATATTTAGCTGCCAACTTTGCATAACTACACAATTTTAATGAAGTTTTCTTTGTCTTAACTTTTAAGAAGTCACGATCACCAAATTTAAATTCCCTTTTAACCTATTCTTATGAGCATGGCTTTTCTATATGTCGTGGGAAGCCTTCAAATTTTGTTTAATTTTTACGCTTGTTATTTTGTTTCTCTAAGAATGTATGGACCAACAATGGTCATGTCCACAAGATTATCCTAATTCATGGGTGTATTACATTTTCTACCATAATAGGCTTCAAATAGACTCACCTTCAAATACCTTTGATACCCATTATTGTAATAAAGTTCCACGAAATGTAGGTAGTTTTCCCATTTCGATGGGGATAATTTTTTTCAAGAGAAAGGTTTGAGTAGGATATATTCTCGATTTAACTTGATATTTAGCCATGAAATATTAATAATAATATTCTATTATTTTATTAACAATTTATAGATAAAATTTTCTTTCTAAATTTATAATTGAAATCTAAAACAATATGTAATTTTAAAATTTTAAATGTAAATATTGAAAATTGGTTTAAGTGATTTATAAATATTTATGTACTTTATGAAGTTTTATTTCAAAATAATTAATAAGAGAAAACAATTTTATGAGATAAAAAAATAGGGTTAAGTTTTTCCCATGTTTTTCCAAACAAAAAACCATGGATCTTCTTCTTATTTCTTTAAATAGTTTAACCTAACTTTATAGAATAAAAATATTTTTCCTTTAAACATCACCAAAATTTTATATAAATACAAAAAATGCTTAAAAAATTAAATACTTTTCAAAATCCATTGTTAGACACTCTATGATATACATGTACATTTAAACATAAATTTCCATCTTTAAACTTTTTCCTTATGTTTGTTATGCCAATAATGATCAAGGCTACGCTTCTACATACTCATCAATTTTGAACATTTGGACCATTTCACATAGTGGATACTTCTCTTCTCTTTCCTCCTATCTCTCTTCTCTTATGCATTATGGATAAAGAAGTCTCTTAAGGAGGATTTGTTGATGTCGAGGATTATTGTTTCTTAGATAATTATTGGTGAGCTTTGACAGATGCATGCTAAATTAAGCAAGTTGCTACATGATCATACATAATAAGTTCACACATATAATGTCCAACATCTATGAATTAGACACATGATATTTGGGAACATAATTTATCACCAATTGGTTTTAAAGCTTAGACATTCCTCCCAGCCATAGGTCAACGTACTCTAGAACTCTCAATAGTGGGTGACCCTAGAGTTGGGGCCTAACTCGACAGGGTTGAAGTCTCTCCTAGAGCTAATTTCATCATGCATTCAATATTCAATTGTTATACTAGGTGCCAACTTTAGAAACCTTTCTAGCCACAATGCCACATCCCCCACCTTACACAACCAAGAGAGTGCACCATTTCACTAACTCTATAGTCCATTATGACATCCCACTACTCCATATTGGGATTGAAGTGCAAACTAATTAGGAAATTTCAAAAAATGGTAGCCTTAGGATTTTCAACTTCCACTGGATGGCCCTCGGGCACTTCCTCAACCTTATGTTGGGAATTTATGCCCAACACTTTCCCTTCTACCTCTAATCTTACCCCAAGCAACTATGGAACTTTAGCCATGGAATTTTAATAAGGTTTTCCATCTCTAATTATGAGGTCATAGGGTTGGTTTCAATTAGACTCTTACCTTCGAATATGTATCCTAATCCCAATCCACTAGCCGCAATTTCCTCAACATGCAACCTTCCTACTTAAATCGAGAACTTCACATAGTATATTTTACTCATAGATCATTTCCTAAGGTTACTCAAAGAAAATATGGGTTTATTTGGACAAGGTCAATGAGAGGGACAAGGAAATGACAATTCTTTATTTGCATGTTTGAAACAATCCAAGTATCAATAATAAATATTACTTGCCCCACAACCTCAATACTTCATCATCTTTTCTATCTTCATAATCTAGGTTTTATATGTCTAACTAACTTATGGGATTTCATGTTGTGAAGGCTTAGTCATGGGTTCCACCCCCTCGTGAAATTCACTTTATGGAGCTCTATCCCTCCATTCTTGTCTCTAACCTGATCTGCTAAAATAGTATTTTTATTACTCTTTATAACATGTGCTTAGGGACATGGGCCTTAACTTTAGTTGTGCTTTGGGCTCAAAACACATAACATAGGCACATACGCCAAAAAAAGAACTTAACTTACCAACTAAATAGAGCTATTCACAATATAATATGAGGTTATTATCGGTGTTACATTAAGAGAATATGACATGGCCCACTCGAAAGTGTCCCCAACAATTTAAGGATAAATAACATATTATGATGGAAAAAGTTACCCAAGGTGATATAATCACAATGTTGTTATTCTTAAGAATCTATTTGAGAATTATTATATGTTAGAGAATCCATACATGAAGGAAAACATTTACTACTAGCACATTGATTGATAGTTTCGTCATTGAATGGGCTAATACAATTATCATTTTGGAAATCTTTGTTAACATCCCTACAATAAATAGAAACTTTAATTACACCTTGTTTGTTTTCGAATATGATGGGATTTGTAGCCAATTTGGTCAAGGGAATTGAATAATAAAAACATCATTAAGAAACTTTTCTACATTTTCTTTCTTTCTTCATATCGATTAGACATAGCCTTCCCCTAGTAGGCTTATAGATATCATATGTCTTCATCTCATGTTTGATAAACCCAACATCAATGCCTAGAATTTCCTCATCACTCCAAGTGAAAACATAATGAAATTCCTTAAATAAGCAACAATCTACACTTATTAATATGTTTTCATTGTTAAGGCTTTGTGAGTGAAGCATTTCCCAGGAGGACATATGGTCGAAACCTTGTGTTCATGTATAGGTCACGAAGTTGGAAAATGTGGTGTTAATTATGGAGGTTTTTTTTTGGATACACATCTGGATCTTAGGGTTGGTGGTTAGCAAGTAAGCTTGATGGTACCAAGGGAGACTGAAAGCTTGAGTCCACCTTATTCCCTCATGCATAGATCTTCCTTGTACTTGTATATGATGAATACCTCCCTAGTTAAGAGGGAGCTTTGGAAAATGTAACTAGGTTCGGTCTTCATTTAATGTATTTGAGTCATTTTATAATCACTTGTGAAAAGAATAAATAAAAGAGTTATTCTTATTATTATTATTATTATTATTGTGACTTATTAAAGCATGGGTTTCATGCTTGGGTCACCATGTTCTAGGTCGAAGTCGCCATTAATGAATTATACGATTTATTGTGAGTCAATATAGTCATTGTACTTTTAAAGTGACCTTTCTTGGGATTTTGAATCATGTAAAAATGTTAAGTATTGAGTCAAATGTAATTTATGTATCCTCCACATAAAGTTCGGCCTAGAAGAGATCAAGATGGCTTAAGGACACTAATTAGACCACACATGAAACTCATAAATACAAGCAACTCAAATTCATTTGGATCACTTCATCTCAAGCAAGTTCGATATCTCTAAGGAAGCTGGGAAGTGCGAAGTACGAATCCAGGAAGCCAAAGGAAGTGAAAGTTGGGTGGTGTCTAAGGAGAAGAAAAAAATCAAAATTTTGGTGCATCTCTCTCTCTCTCTCTCTCTCTCTCTCTCTCTCTCTCTCTCCCTCCCTCTGTTTCGAGCCCTAGATGAGGAGATCAAAGTCTTCAAAATTTTGTTGATGTTAGAAGATGTCTCATGCTGAAAGATGCTACATAGTCAAAGTTTTTTTTAGAGACGTACAAGATCTAGGAGGCTGAATTGGTGTGGAGTGAAGGTTTGGTATTTGTCTAGGGTGAAGAGTCTCAAAGAATGCTATTGAATAGAATTTTGACTGAGTTTTCCCATGGAGGGGGTTTTTCCCTAGCATAGTGCCTACATCTGGTGTCTATTGTTTTATGTTCTTTCGCTTTGGTAATTTCTTGATTAACTGAAAGATAAGATATAAATAATCGTAATAAAAAATCAAGAACATCACAAGTAATTATCAAGAATAAGAAAATCTTTCTGCCTTTTTGAATTTCTAACATCCTTGAGTCATTTCTACTTTTTTTGACATACATTTTGCATTCGATAGCTCTATGTACAAATTCATTGCATAGATAACAATAACCATAAAAATGATTTGTGTATGAATTAAATGAATTCATTATTTTCTTTCTCTTACATTCTCCTTCAACATGTCCAGGTTCATAGCAAGAAAAACAGTTGATATTTGTCAGAGGAAATAATATCCTTTTGAGATCTTCCAATTTTTCTCAATAATCTCGAGTAGCAAGTGAAATTTTTCCAAATAACCATTTCTTCATATCATTCTTTAACTCTTGATGTTGCCTCCTTTTTTTGTTTTCTTCTTTACAAATTTTAGTTTGTCTACCTTGTTGTTATGCAGGTATATTTAGTGCTACCTCATTATCCTTTATGGTTGCATTTTTTTGAGTTCTTTATGGAGACAACCTCCTCTTCTAACTGCTTACACAACTTTTCCTTTTAGTCTAACTGTCTTCTAGTTGAACAGATCTCAGACTCTAATCTTTCACATTATACCTCTTTCTCCTTTAGCTTTGTATTCATCATCCTTTCTATTCTCCTTGCCTCTTCAATCTGTGCCTTCACATTAACAGTTTATTCCTTGTACTCATGCTCTCTCCCATCACATATCTGCATAAGCTTATTCGAGTCTTTGGTTTCATTCTTCAATCTTTCTATTTGAGTCAAGGATATGCCAAGATTAGCTTGTTTTTCAACTATATTTTCTTCTTGGAAATCAGGTCAATTCACACTAGCATAGACCTCATTTGACTGAACACTTTCCTTTTGATAGAGATTTTTCTTATTCTTCTTTCTCTTCTCTTTTTCTGTATTAGCGCTACTAGTCTCTCCTTCATGAATGAGCTGCAACCTATCCCATATTTATTTAGAATAATTTAATTCTATTATTGTATCAAGTTCCATATTATGGATATTATTATACAGAACACATTTTTCCTTATCATTCCACTATTTCTCTTGCGCAAAGGGAGAGCCTTTATAGTAATCATCACATAATAGTTTCCCTACACCAGGTCCATAACATATCAGTTCATATTTTACTTATATCTGCATTCATGAAAGTGTGTTTCACTTAGCACATGTCCACCTTGATAATCCATGACTTCACCAAATCTACCTTCAAGATGTTAGGCTTACAGATAAGGAATCGACTATAATACCAATTGATGAAAACTTGAATAAAATGATGGGGGGGTTGAATCAATTTAGTACATTCATGGACATTGATTTGATTTGCTTTAAGCTCATTAACTAAACCAATAAATGAGCAGATTGAAATATAATGGCTTACATATTTAATATGCAAACAAAAAATAATAAGTAAACCAAAAACATCACATAAATAGATAATAACAACACATATGGACACTAGATATAAGTGGAAACCCATAAAGGGAGAAAACCATGAGTTTTTTATTGTTGTGATGCAAAGGCAACCTCCTACTCCAATACTACATTTGATTTTCTTTAGGCTCCAACCTACAGGAGACTTCTACCTCAACTTTGTTTTAAGCTACAACATGCATGGAATATCCAAATCCTGTATGCTTTATGTGGGATACAAACCACAAGAGGCTCCAACGTGATATTTCTTAAGCAACAACTTTAAAGGAGACCATAATCCCCTCATACAAAATGAAAAGAATATGTTGCTTTACCTGGTCATCAATTCTACATATCTCCTTCTTTATTACTTCCTCTTATCCCCTCCAAATATATTTCACATCAGTTTCATGTGTGCCAGGTCACCCACAAACACTCAGCCCTCATATGCTCTGTAACTCTCTCATCATCTTTGGCTTCCAAAAACAACATATTTTATAAAGAAAGTTTTTTGGTTGTTTGTGTTCCACATAAGAATATGAAGTGAACATGATTGACTCTTTTCCTTCCACTCATTTGTTTCCAAGCTCTTCATATTTTGAATATTATAACATAAATAAGTGCTCCGCCAAATATTATTTCACCCATATATAATGATTAGGTACACCAATATCAACATAATGCCAAAAGCAATATTCTAACACCACAACACATGAACACACTGCAAGCACTCTCCGATGCAAATAATATGCACACAACATATGAAAAAATATAAGCCATATGTATGCAACAATCACTCTCCAAATCCATCTATATGATCAAAGGCATCTTTTCTTCATGCAATTTCCTCAGCAAAATTGAGTCTTGGCCTGTTTTTGTTGTCGTGGAGTATTTCCTTTGCTTTCACGGAGTCTTTCCTTTGCTTGCATCACAATAATTCAGCTCAACAAAAATTTAACATCACAAAAATTTCTTCAACATAGCAATCGCTGCAACATTATCCAAGAATTTTAACATGTGTATCACAAATCCTTTATGCGTTCACCTTGCATTACATCCGATCATCATGACTTATCAAGGTCATCAACATAAACATGAAGCCATGAACACAAATATACCCAAATGCAACAACCTCCTCATTCACCTATGCCATACCATTCTCCTTCCGCTCCTTTGCATTGTTGATCCTATTCATTAATGCATACATTGCCTTGTTTTTTCGCCTTTAGTGCTCCTTGCTACTACTTCTTTGTTGTTCCTTGCTGCTTCTCCTTTAATGTTCATTGCTACTACTCCTTTTCCTTTGTTACTCCTTCATTGTTCCTCGTTGCGTGTCCTTTGCCATCAATGAGAAGAATGTCAATGGTTGAAAATAACAATATTTTTACAAAAAATATAAAATTTTAATGATATTTAGGGTGTAATGGATTTTTCGGTAGCCTAGAGGAGTAGGATCTCCAGATCCATATTGAATTGGGGATGAAGGGAAGTACATTGCTACAGGTATTGGTACTGTGACCTTTGAGAGGGAGAAACCCTCCCATCTTCACCTCAAATATGTTATGTTTGTAGCTCGGCTAAAGAAGAACGGGATCTTTGTAGTAGTATTGGAGGATAGAGTCTATGATGTTATTTTCAATAAAGGGAAAGACTTTCTAAGACACATAACTGTCGGGAAAGTGAAGAAAATTACAGTTAGAGTGACGAACCTATACAAACTTAATGTGGGAGATTGTTCTAAATTGAAAAACAAGGGATAAAAGATGCTGGGGAACTTTGGCACAAGAGATTAGGTCATCTACACTATAGTGCCTTGAAAACTATGCAACAAATTACCACCAGTATTCCTAAAGGCTCCTTTGACTAGCAGGATGTGTGAAAGGGTTGAACATTGGGGAAATCTGTCAAATCCACATTCCGTGGCTGAGATAATAAAGAAGATGCAATCTTGGGGTGAGTCCATTGTGATTTTTGTGGACCATTGGCAACAACCTCCACAACAAAACATAAATACTATGTAATTTTAATGATGATTTCTCTATAAAATGTTGGATTCTCTTCATGCAGAAGAAGGATGAAGTATTCTCAAAATACGTAAAATTCAACGCATTAGTTGAGAAGGAGAATGGGAAGAAAGTGAAGGATCTCATGAGTGACAATGGAGGTGAATTTTTTTCTAATGCGTTTAATGATTTCTATGCCAAAGAAGGTATTTGAAGGGAACTGATAGCAACCCATAACTCAAAACAAAATGTGGTTGTTAAGGGGAATGATAGGATCATAGTTGGGGGTGCAAGAGTTATGGTACGTGATCAAGGGCTTCCATTGTATATATGGGCAAAAGCATGTAACACAACAATCCACTTGCAAAACTAGAGTCCTAATAAAATAGTTGCTATGATCACACTGGAGGAAGCCTTCTCTGGGAGAAATCCTGATGTGTATCGTGTCAAAATTTTTGGAGCTTCATTTTATTCTCATGTCTCCAAGGATTCAAGGAGGAAACTTCACCCTCCAACAAAGTTGGGATCTTTTGTAGCAAACATCGAAACTCCACATAATTACCCGGTGTATATTTATTCACTGAGGATGACAGTGGTGAGGAGAGACGTCACATTTGATGAGGAGAAGGCTATGAGGTTATCTCTGGAATGAAATATCAGTATCCCATTGCAGAAAGGGCTTCTATCTCTAAAGGAGGAGTTGCAGGATGAGCATCAGGAAGCTATGGAGCAACCACAAATGGAGGAGCATAGAGGAGGTCGAGTGGAGACAGCCACTCAACTAGAAACATCGAGAGAAGGGAGAAAGAGAACCAAATAAGAAGATATATTGTTTCAAGATTCTAGGGAGAATATGGGAGCCCTTGCATCATGACGCAAGTAGAGGAGGTAACCTCAGATGTACACTGGTTACATGGATCTCATGATAGAACTCAGTGAGTCAGAGCCTTCTTCATTTGACGAAGAAATTTCTCAATCTGTTTGGGTTGATGCCATGTTGGAATAATATGAATCCATCATGAAGAAAAATGTATGGGAAGCGGTGTCAAGACCAGAAGGGAAATCAATGGTTGGTTCTAGATGGATCTATAAAGTGAACACGCAACTAATGGGAGCATCGAGAAGTAAAATGTAAGATTTGTGGCCAACGGATTTTCTAAGGTAGAGGGAGTTGACTATGAGGAAACATTTTGCCTTGTGGCAACGCATTCCTCTATCATATCAATTCTTGCATTATCTATGTAGATGAGGTGGAATATCCACCATATGGATGTGAAGACCACCTTTCTCGATGGTGTTATTGAGGAGGAAATTTACATATAGCAACCGTAAGGATTTGTAGCATACAATGAGGAGTAACATCTGTGTAGACTTAGGAAAGCATTGTGTGGTCTCAAATAGGTTCCCCGAGCACGGTACACTCGGATTGACACTTATCTCATTGGATTGGGATTTTAAAAAAGTGAAGAAGATGGGGACCCTCCATCACATTGTGGTAGATGGTAAGTTGCTTATTCTTGTTTTTTGTGTTGATGATTTAATATTGACACGCGATGAGAAGCTGATATGCTCTTGCAAAGAGGATATTGCAAGGGAATTTGAGATGAAAGACATGGGATTAATGCATTACCTCCTCGGGCTAGAAGTGTGGGAAGGTGATTGTAAATTGTTTGTGTCCGTGGGGAAGTATGGCTTTGAAATACTTTAGAGATTTCACATGGAGAATTGTAAGCCTATGGAAACATCTCTAACTACAAATTAGAGTAAGGAGAATGCCAATTCAGGTGAAGAGGTTGATACTACCATTTACAAGCAGCTTGTGGCACTCAATTCAACAGAGGATGAATACATGGCTACAAGTGAAGTAGTATGTGAGGCCATGTGGATGAGTAAAATACAAGTGGGTCTTTTCAGTCAGGAGATGGATCCAACAATGATATATTGTGATAATCATAGTTATATTAATCTCTCTGATAACCTGTAATTTCATGTTAGGTCTAAGAACATTGATATATGATATCATATTTTGCGACATTGTGTGCGTATGGGAATTATCTTGCTACAGTACATTCCAACTGAGTAGCAAGATGATGACATCTTGATGAAGGCATTCTCAAAAGGAAAATCCAAATTCCACATAAAGTTCAACCTAGAAGAGATCAAGTCGGATTAAGGACACTAATTAGACCTGACATGAAACTCATAAATACAAGCAAATTGAATTCATTTGGATCACTTCATCTCAAGCAAGTTTGATATCTCTAAGGAAGCTGGGAATTGCAAAGTACGAACCTGGGAAGCCAAAGGAAGTGCGAGTTGGGTGGAGTTTAAGGAGAAGAAGAAAAATAAAATTTTGGTGCATCTCTCTCTCTCTCTCTTCTATTTTTTTCGAGCCCTAGATTAGGATATCAAAGTCTTTCAAATTATTTTGATGTCGGAAGATGCCTGATGCTGAAAGCTGCTACATAGTCGAAGTTGTTGGAAGAGTGGTCCAAGATCTGGGAGGCTGAATTGGTGTGGAGTGAAGGTTTGGTATTTGTCTAGGGTGAAGAGTCTCAAAGAATACTATTGAAAGGAATAGAATTTTGATTGAGTTTCCCCTTGGAGGGGGGTTTTTCCCTAGCATAGTGCCTACATCTGGTGTCCATTGTTTTATGTTCTTTCGCTTTGGTAATTTCTTGATTAACTAAAAGATAAGATATAAATAATCGTAATAAAAAATCAAGAACATCACAATTAACTATCAAGAATAAGAAAATCTTTCTGCCTTTTTGATTTTCTAACATCCTTGAGTCATTTCTACCTTTTCTGACATACATTTTGCATTCGATAGCTCTATCTCCAAATTCATTGCATATATAACAATAACCATAAAAATGATTTGTGTAGGAAGTAAATGAATTCAATATTTTCTTTGTCTTGCATTCTCCTTCAACATGTCCAGGTTCATATCAAGAAAAACAGTTGATATCTGTCGAAGGAGAAAATAATATCCTTTTGAGATCTTCCAATTTTTCTCAATTTATCTTGAGCAGAAAGTGAAATTTTTCCAAATAACCATTTCTTCATATCATTCTTTCACTCTTGATGTTTCCTTTTTTTTTTTGTTTTCTTCATTACAAATCTTGTTTTATCTACCTTCTTGTTATGCATGTATATTTAGTGCTACCTCATTATCCTTTATGGTTGCATTTTTTTGAGTTCTTTATGGAGACAACCTCCTCTTCTAGTTGAACAGATCTCAGACTCTAATCTTTCACATTGTACCTCTTTCTCCTTTAGCTTTCTACTCATCATCCTTTCTATTCTCCTTTCCTCTTCAATTTGTGTCTTCACATTAACAATTTATTCCTTGTACTCATGCTCTCTCTCATCACATATCTACATAAGTTTATTGAGGTCCTTGGTTTCATTCTTCAATCTTTCTATTTGAGTCAAGGCTATGCCAAGATTCGCTTGTTCTTCAACTATATTTTCTTCTTGGAAATCAGGTCGATTCACACTAGCATAGACCTCATTTGACTGAACAGTTTCCTTTTTATAGATATTTTTCTTATTCTTCTTTCTCTTCCCTTTTTCTGTATTAGCGCTACTAGTTTATTCTTCATGAATGAGCTGAAACCTATCCCATATTTCTTTAGAAGAATTTAAACCTATTATTCTATCAGGATCCTTATTATGAATATTATTATACATAACACATTTTTCCTTAGCATTCCATTGTTTCTCTTGTGCAAAGGGAGAGTTTTTATAGTAATCATCACATAATAGTTTCCCTACACCAGGTCCATAACATATCAGTTCATATTTTACCTATCTTTGCATTCATGAAAGTGTGTTTCACTTAGCACATGTCCACCTTGATAATCCATGACTTCACCAAATCTACCTTCAACATGTTAGCCTTACAGATAAGGAACTGACTGTAATACCAATTGATGAAAACTTGAATAAAATAATATGGGGGTTGAATAAACTTAGTACATTCATTGACGTTAATTTGATTTGCTTTAAGCTCATTAACTAAAGCAATAAATGAGCAGATTGAAATATAGTGACTAACATATTTAATATGCAAACAACAAATAATAAGTAAACCAAAAACATCACATAAATACATAATAGCAACACATATGGACACTAAATATAAGTGGAAACCCATAAAGGGGGAAAACCATGAGTTTTTTTTATTGTTGTGATGCAAAGGCAAGCTCCTACACCCTTACTACATTTGATTTTCTTTAGGCTCCAACCTATAGGTGACTTCTACCTCAACTTTTCTGCAAGCTACAACATGCATTGAATATCCAACTCCAATATGTTTTATGTGGGATACAAACCACAAGAGGCTCCTACCTCAATAGGCTCCAACTTGACATTTCTTAAGTAACAACTTTAAAGGAGACCATAATTCCCTCATACAAAATGAAACGAATATGTTGGTTTACCTGGTCATCAATTCTACATATCTCCTTCTTTATTACTTCCTCTTATCCCCTCCAAATATATTTCACATCAGTTTCATGTGTGCCAGGTAACCCACACTCAAGTGACGGTTGCATATGGATCCCATGTTGAAAATGCAACAAGATGATGGAGCTTAGTGGAAAGGAGTCGCCTTCACTAAGTGGGCCCGTAGGCTATTTTTGGCGCAAGTCTATTTTTACACATATGTATCATGGTCTATGAGTTGCAGGATGCTATTTATGGATGATTGGTCATGTTGGTAAAAATAGATGGACTTCTATTTTTAGACAACAACGGAGGTACTGCTCAGTCTAAATTTAGAACAGTCAAATATTATTAGCTCATAATAATATTTGGACTATAAACTTTATCTTATCCTCTTGGAGCACTTCAGTTCGAGCTACAGATGTGGCACATGCAGCTGGAAGAAGGAAATACGAGTTTCCCAATGTTTAGTTGATTTGTTACATGCGGGACTTCAGTTAGAACTCAAGAGATTGAGTTTGGTGGAGTTGACAGTGGAGTTGATGAAGTTGTGTTCAGTTTGACTCAGTTGGACTAGTTGTATTTAGTCTAACTGCAATTAGACTAAGTGATGAGTGTTGTGAATTAGTTATTAATTAATTCACTAATTATTAACTCATAAAGCAACTGAAGAATACATCAGTTAACTCTGTGCATGTTCAGTTCATTGGAGACAAGTGTTAGAGGTTGAGATTGCTGTCAGTTGTGACTATAGTTGCCCATGAGATTTGCACATGCATGGATTGAGTAATGCCAATGAGGATTGCGTGGTATATCCAAGGGAACCATGTGAATGGATCATTCATTAATCTATATTCTCATGTACGATTGCGCAGTGGAGGGAGGCAAGCAACGGAGGAGATTTGAGCCAACGATTGATTCAGATCTGAGCTAGTTTGTGTGTAATAGGTGGAGATAGTACTAAGTACTTGTGAGGAGTGTTTTACTATGTATTGTTACATGTTCTCAATCAATAATATACATACAGTTGGGGGTTCTTAGCGAGATGCTTTCCCCGGGTACATACTGTGTTGATATGTGTGATTGATGCTTCAATGTGCGCATGTGAAGGGGAATGATTGGATCATAGTTGGGGGTGCAAGAGTTATGGTACGTGATCAAGGGCTTCCATTGTATATATGGGCAGAAGCATGTAACACAACAATCCACTTGAAAAACTAGAGTCCTAATAAAATAGTTGGTATGATCACACTGGAGGAAGCCTTCTCTGGGAGAAATCCTAATGTGTATCATGTCAAAATTTTTGGAGCTTCATTTTATTCTCATGTCTCCAAGGATTCAAGGAGGAAACTTCAGCCTCCAACAAAGTTTGGATTTTTGGTAGGAAACATCGAAACTCCACATAATTACCCGGTGTATATTTATTCACTGAGGATGACAGTGGTGAGGAGAGACGTCACATTTGATGAGGAGAGACGTCACATTTGATGAGGAGAAGGCTATGAGGTTATATCTGGAATGAAATATCAGTATCCCATTGCAGCAAGGGCTTCTATCTCTAAAGGAGGAGTTGCAGGATGAGCATCAGGAAGTTATGGAACAACCACAAATGGAGGAGCATAGAGGAGGTCGAGTGGAGACAACCACTCAACTAGAAACATCGAGAGAAGGGAGAAAGAGATCCAAATAAGAAGATATATTGTTTCAAGATTCTAGGGAGAATATGGGAGCCCTTGCATCACGACGCAAGTAGAGGAGGTAACCTCAGACGTACACTGGTTACATGGATCTCATGATAGAACTCAGTGATTCAGAGGCTTCTTCATTTGACGAAGAAATTTTTCAATCCGTTTGGGTTGATGCCATGTTGGAATAATATGAATCCATCATGAAGAAAAATGTATGGGAAGCGGTGTCAAGACCAGAAGGGAAATCAATGGTTGGTTCTAGATGGATCTATAAAGTGAACATGCAACTAATGGGAGCATCGAGAAGTAAAATGTAAGATTTGTGGCCAACGGATTTTCTAAGGTAGAGGGAGTTGACTATGAGGAAACATTTTGCCTGGTGGCAACGCATTCCTCCATCATATCAATTCTTGCATTATCTATGTAGATGAGGTGGAATATCCACCATATGGATGTGAAGACCACCTTTCTCGATGGTGTTATTGAGGAGGAAATTTACATAGAGCAACCATAAGGATTTGTAGCATACAATGAGGAGTAACATCTGTGTAGACTTAGGAAAGCATTGTGTGGTCTCAAATAGGTGCCCCGAGCATGGTACACTCGGATTGACACTTATCTCATTGGATTGGGATTTTAAAAAAGTGAAGAAGATGGGGACCCTCCATCACATTGTGGTAGATGGTAAGTTGCTTATTCTTGTTTTTTGTGTTGATGATTTAATATTGACACATGATGAGAAGCTGATATGCTCTTGCAAAGAGGATATTGCAAGGGAATTTGAGATGAAAGACATGGGATTAATGCATTACCTCCTCGGGCTAGAAGTGTGGGAAGGTGATTGTAAATTGTTTGTGTCCGAGGGGAAGTATGGCTGTGAAATACTTTAGAGATTTCACATGGAGAATTGTAAGCCTATGGAAACATCTATAACTACAAATTAGAGTAAGGAGAATGCCAATTCAGGTGAAGAGGTTGATACTACCATTTACAAGCAGCTTGTGGTGTTTGTGGCACTCAATTCAACAGAGGATGAATACATGGCTACAAGTGAAGTAGTATGTGAGGCCATGTGGATGAGTAAAATACAAGTGGGTCTTTTCAGTCAGGAGATGGATCGGACAATGATATATTGTGATAATCATTGTTATATTAATCTCTCTGATAACCTGGAATTTCATGTTAGGTCTAAGAACATTGATATATGATATAATGTTTCTGCGACATTGTGTGCGTATGGGAATTATCTTGCTACAATACATTCCAACCGAGTAGCAAGATGATGACATATTGATGAAGGCATTCTCAAGAGGAAAATCCAAATTCCACATAAAGTTCAACCTAGAAGAGATCAAGTCGGATTAATGACACTAATTAGACCTGACATGAAACTCATAAATACAAGCAACTTGAATTCATTTGGATCACTTCATCTCAAGCAAGTTTGATATCTCTAAGGAAGCTGGGAATTGCAAAGTACGAACCTGGGAAGCCAAAGGAAGTGCGAGTTGGGTGGAGTTTAAGGAGAAGAAGAAAAATAAAATTTTGGTGCATCTCTCTCTCTCTCTCTCTCTCTCTCTCTCTCTCTCTCTTCTATTTGTTTCGAGCCCTAGATTAGGATATCAAAGTCTTTCAAATTATTTGATGTCGGAAGATGCCTGATGCTGAAAGCTGCTACATAGTCGAAGTTGTTGGAAGAGAGGTCCAAGATCTGGGAGGCTGAATTGGTGTGGAGTGAAGGTTTGGTATTTGTCTAGCGTGAAGAGTCTCAAAGAATACTATTGAAAATAATAGAATTTTGACTGAGTTTCCCCTTGGAGGGGGGTTTTTCCCTAGCATAGTGCCTACATCTGGTGTCCATTGTTTTATGTTCTTTCGCTTTGGTAATTTCTTGATTAACTAAAAGATAATATATAAATAATCATAATAAAAAATCAAGAACATCACAATTAACTATCAAGAATAAGAAAATCTTTCTTCCTTTTTTATTTTCTAACATCCTTGAGTCATTTCTACCTTTTCTGACATACATTTTGCATTCGATAGCTCTATCTCCAAATTCATTGCATATATAACAATAACCATAAAAATGATTTGTGTAGGAAGTAAATGAATTCAATATTTTCTTTTTCTTGCATTCTCCTTCAACATGTCCAGGTTCATAGCAAGAAAAACAGTTGATATCTGTCGAAGGAGAAAATAATATCCTTTTGAGATCTTCTAATTTTTCTCAATTTATCTTGAGCAGCAAGTGAAATTTTTCCAAATAACCATTTCTTCATATCATTCTTTCACTCTTGATGTTTCCTCTTTTTTTTGTTTTCTTCTTTACAAATCTTGTTTTATCTACCTTCTTGTTATGCATGTATATTTAGTGCTACCTCATTATCCTTTATGGTTGCATTTTTTTGAGTTCTTTATGGAGACAACCTCCTCTTCTAGTTGAACAGATCTCAGACTCTAATCTTTCACATTGTACCTCTTTCTCCTTTAGCTTTCTACTCATCATCCTTTCTATTCTCCTTGCCTCTTCAATTTGTGTCTTCACATTAACAATTTATTCCTTGTACTCATGCTCTCTCTCATCACATATCTACATAAGTTTATTGAGGTCCTTGGTTTCATTCTTCAATCTTTCTATTTGAGTCAAGGCTGTGCCAAGATTAGCTTGTTCTTCAACTATATTTTCTTCTTGGAAATCAGGTCGATTCACACTAGCATAGACCTCATTTGACTGAACACTTTTCTTTTTATAGATATTTTTCTTATTCTTCTTTCTCTTCCCTTTTTTTGTATTAGCGCTACTAGTCTATTCTTCATGAATGAGCTACAACCTATCCCATATTTCTTTAGAAGAATTTAAATATATTATTGTATCAGGATCCTTATTATGAATATTATTATACATAACACATTTTTCCTTAGCATTCCACTGTTTCTCTTGTGCAAAGGGAGAGTTTTTATAGTAATCATCACATAATAGTTTCCCTACATGAGGTCCATAACATATCAGTTCATATTTTACCTATCTTTGCATTCATGAAAGTGTGTTTCACTTAGCACATGTCCACCTTGATAATCCATGACTTCACCAAATCTACCTTCAACATGTTAGGCTTACAGATAAGGAACTGACTGTAATACTAATTGATGAAAACTTGAATAAAATGATATGGGGGTTGAATAAACTTAGTACATTCATTGACGTTAATTTGATTTGCTTTAAGCTCATTAACTAAAGCAATAAATGAGCAGATTGAAATATAGTGACTAACATATTTAATATGCAAACAACAAATAATAAGTAAACCAAAAACATCACATAAATACATAATAACAACACATATGGACACTAAATATAAGTGGAAACCCATAAAGGGAGAAAACCATGCGTTTTTTTATTGTTGTGATGCAAAGGCAAGCTCCTACACCCTTACTACATTTGATTTTCTTTAGGGTCCAACCTATAGGTGACTTCTACCTCAACTTTTCTGCAAGCTACAACATGCATTGAATATCCAACTCCAATATGTTTTATGTGGGATACAAACCACAAGAGGCTCCTACCTCAATAGGCTCCAGCCTGACATTTCTTAAGTAACAACTTTAAAGGAGACCATAATTCCCTCATACAAAATGAAACAAATATGTTGGTTTACCTGGTCATCAATTCTACATATCTCCTTCTTTATTACTTCCTCCTATCCCCTCCAAATATATTTCACATCAGTTTCATGTGTTCCAGGTAACCCAAACTCAAGTGACGGTTGCATATGGATCCCATGTTGAAAATGCAACAAGATGATGGAGCTTAGTGGAAAGGAGTCGCCTTCACTAAGTGGGCCCGTAGGCTATTTTTGGCGCAAGTCTATTTTTACACATATGTATCATGGTGTATGAGTTGCAGGATGCTATTTATGGATGATTGGTCATGTTGGTAAAAATAGATGGACTTCTATTTTTAGACAACAATGGAGGTACTGCTCAGTCTAAATTTAGAACAGTCAAATATTATTAGCTCATAATAATATTTGGACTATAAACTTTATCTTATCCTCTTGGAGCACTTCAGTTCGAGCTACAGATGTGGCACATGCAGCTGGAAGAAGGAAATACAAGTTTCCCAATGTTTAGTTGAGTTGTTACATGCGGGACTTCAGTTAGAACTCAAGAGATTGAGTTTGGTGGAGTTGACAGTGGAGTTGATGAAGTTGTGTTCAGTTTGACTCAGTTGGACTAGTTGTATTTAGTCTAACTGCAATTAGACTAAGTGATGAGTGCTGTGAATTAGTTATTAATTAATTCACTAATTATTAACTCATAAAGCAACTGAAGAATACATCAGTTAACTCAGTGCATGTCAGTGCATGTTCAGTTCATTGGAGACAAGTGTTAGAGGTTGAGATTGCTGTCAGTTGTGACTATAGTTGCGCATGAGATTTGCACATGCATGGATTGAGTAATGCCAATGAGGATTGCGTGGTATATCCAAGGGAACCACGTGAATGGATCATTCATTAATCAGTATTCTCATGTACGATTGCGCAGTGGAGGCAGGCAAGCAACGGAGGAGATTTGAGCCAACGATTGATTCAGATCTGAGCTAGTTTGTGTGTAATAGGTGGAGATAGTACTGAGTACTTGTGAGGAGTGTTTTACTATGTATTGTTACATGTTCTCAATCAATAATATACATACAGTTGGGGGTTCTTAGCGAGATGCTTTCCTCGGGTACATACTGTGTTGATATGTGTGATTAATGCTTCAATGTGCGCATGTGAAGGTTTCTTAATATTTCTAAATTGATGATCAACGTAGAGGAGGTTATGTATTATGCATGTATTCTGCAATTAGTGTATAATCGGGATAATCTCTGTGAATATGTGTCATATTATTCAAAATTTCTACGTCCCAGTCTTGGCTAGACAATTGGAGAATAAGGGAGGAGATGGTCTTACAAAATTAAGATAATATTAAAAATATTATTAGTGCCAAATTTAAGGAAGAATTGTGAGTAAATAAAGAGTTGGGGAAAAATGAAACTACAATATTATAAGGAGGTGATCAACCCCAATCTCTAAAACCACAGTTATCTCTTTGTCTTGACTATTGTTAAGAATAAAGTAAACTTTTCCAAGATTAGAGTTACATTTCACAAGTTTCATAGCGAAACTAGGCGTTCCTTGATTCCTAAAACACCATGGGAAGGTGAATTTTGTTTTGCTTAGATTGTCCATCTTATAGTCACTTTCTCTATAATTTTCAGAATATTTGTCATATTACCAACCTTTTTGATCTGTTAACTCAACAAAACTTAATTAGAAACAATTCTCACTTCTTTATGAACATAGAAATAAAATATTACAATTTAATCTCTTAACGTACTTAAAATTTCCTAAACCATATAAATCTTAAGATACATTAGTCATAATCATTATTAATAATTAATATATATATATATATATATATTTGAATAACAATTTTATATTCTAAATGTATCTTTTATTTGTTCATGTGGAGATTTAAAATATTTTTTTAGGTC
>APFE030223566.1:238344-422204 GCA_000404065.3 Pinus taeda | reverse complement strand
TTTTTATGATTACCTCCTATAGCCAGAGCGAGTCGAATGGTGAGGGGTCAGAATATGAGTTGATGTAATATGATTTAGTTTACTTTGCTTATAGTTTTTGAATTGCTTTAAGTTCAGTTTTCTTTTTATACAACAGCAAGGATATTGGGTTTCATAGTCACTAGCTCAATGTTTGGTTTCATTGGAATTTAGGTACATTTTTTGTTTTCTCTTAGTAATTTATTTCATCATTGCAAGTTTGAAAAACTTTTTGAAAACTTTTATTAGTATTTCATCTTTTGTTTGATTGAAGTAGCTGGATATTTACACTTTTGTTTAAGTACTAATTCCATCAATAACACGTTTTAAGATCTTTTGAAGTGCTAAGTTTTGGAAGTTACCATTAGGCACATAGACTTTGTCTTGAAATCTACATCCATACTTGACCTTTAAAAGTATTCTTAAGACTTTAGAATAGGATTTCCATTTGCATTAGATACTTTAGGAAACCAACAAAAACAAAACCCTAAAACAAAATAAAATCTATAAAACAACGAAGTAAGAAAAAAGTTAATTAAGCACATATGGTGCACCACACTTTATCAGTTTACGATACCCGGATTGATAATTTATGTAGAGAAATTTAAGACGTTCAATTGATTAAACATTTTGGCACCGTTGCCGAGGAAGTGTACTTAGGAGACCTTATTTCTTACACCTGAATTTTTTTTAATAATTCTTGAGTATGCTCTTCTCCTGCGCTTCGTGTGATCTAGGGGATCAAAAAAATGATTGTTAAGTAAAAAAAATTAATAATTCTTGAGTATGCTCTCCTCCTGTATTTTGTGTGATCTGGAGGATCAGAGAAATGATTGTTATGCCTAAAAAAAAAGAAGAAAAAAAAGAAGAGACAAAATAAACTTCATCATTTCAATTGATTAAAAAAAAATAAAAAATAAAAAATAAGGGAAAGAAATGAAACCCAACTGCTTTGATAGGATCAAATTATCCAAAATTGACTGGTTATGGTTTGTAGTGGTCCTCAAAACACTGTATCCTGTTTTAATAAGGTTTTGCAACTTAGCTGTGGAAAGTGCCCTGATTTCGCAGCTAGTTGAGAATTCCACAGCTGTTTCAAGGTTTAACAGGTTACAAGCATCCAATAAAAAAACCGACCACATGGGCATCTCCAGAATTGTCCCAACATGGATTGTATCCTAGTCACCCAGCTCAGATCGATGAAACACTAGCCTAAGATCTCAGTCAAAGTCCTGTTTTTAGCATGTTTCCTTTGAAGAATTTGCTGCCTGAAATTGAAAATCATTAATCCTTTTTATGGCTATCTTGAATCCTAGCTTTCACTATGGCTTCAATAAGAAAATCTACCTCCCTATTTAAGTTTTGGCCTGAAACAAACCTGCAACATAAATAAATAAATAAAATGCATTGTATAAACGATTAGGTAACAATAAGAAGGTGAATGAAAATTTGTAGAATCCATGTTAACTCCATCAAGGGGCCTCAACATTTCTTTTTAGAGGCTGAAATTTATTTCAGGTGGATTGAGCTCCTTGTTTGAGGACCAAATCGTGCATTTTTGGAGGTTGATTCCTGTAGGAGGCATTCATCATTTAGTGGCAGATTTCTGGAGTTGATTTCACCTTTGGATAGCTACATTATCAGTCAAAAATAGAGGGTTGAATTCTTGAAGGTAGCCTCTGGTGATCCATTAAATTATTGAGGGCCAAGTAGTCATTTTTCTCCAAGGGCGAGAGCATGTAAGCTGATTACATTTGCTGACAGAAGGACATTTCTAAATATTGAATAAACATGAGGATAATAGATCAATGATAGTTGAACATCACATGCTTTGAAATGAGATAGAGAAGAAGCAGTGCTTATCATCTGTCTTCTCCTCAATAGGCAATAGGATGTGTGTACTGTTCTGTGCATTCGTTTTTCTTTGGACTGTCAGCATAATGAATTTGTGGACTGTTCACTCTCGCTCCGTGAAGGTGGACCACCATTAGTGACAAGTACAACTAAGGCAATTACACAGCAAATCGAACCAGAAGGCTGAATGCAACAATTCGTAATAATGCAGAACAATAAAAATGTTAATTCATGAATAGATTAATTTGAAGAAAATAAAACATGGGTTTTTTCGCCAGCGGGGTCAATTTGATAACCCATAATTCGTTTTGAGAGATGCGTGGCGGTCTGGGATAAATCCTCGGTTCTTTGGAGTGCATTTTTGCCTACCGCGTGAAAAAAACAGAATTTTCAATTAAATGAACAGGATGTAATATAACTCGACGTGCCTGAGGAAGAGAATTCTAAATAGGAATAAAATTATGTGCTGACATTTAACCTTACTCCACCTCACCTCATGACTTAATGCTTTTCGTTTTTAGCTCATACTTCATTATTCCACTCCACCACGTCTCCTGCCATTTCTCGCACTTCACTGTTACATTGTTTAACGACTGATTATGTGAATTATCCTAATTGAACACGGCTCTTCACAGCCAATTGATAGATGTGGCATGGAGTAGCATTCAATCTTTATTTTAATGTATATTGGCTTCTCTCCTGACTCGTACATCAGTTATGGCTGATTATATGCATTCAAAAAAATAAAAAAATAAAAATCACATAACTCTTTTCTTTATTTCCACGTTCCAGAGTTTTAGATTTAGTGTGATTTTATGGGAGTTGGCTATTTTTGCCACGGAGTGGAATGAATCCCATGTAGGTAAGTTGGCATTGTTATTTTTCAGAAGTGTCATCTAATATTCCTAGGAATTGTCTTAAACATGAGTGATGGCTCAATATATGCATACCTGGATTCAAAACAACGTAATGTTGCAGCATGAAGCTGCACAAATAGTCAAGTCCTTGCTCAGGCCAGATAGCAATGTTATTATCAAGCATGACCTTGGTATCCTTGATTATTTATCAAAATTTATCTGTTGTTTGTATGGGAAGCCCGGGGCTTATTGTGTAGTAAACACTTGCATTTTTAGTTAAGAGAAGGGATCAATATCATTTTGGTTGGTTTTGTTTCAAATAAAAATCTCGTTTTTAAAGATGAATCACTTACTTTTAAGGTTGCATAAACTCCACAGGAAAGTGCGGAAGAGATAAAAAGCTATGCACAACACAAGTATCCAAAATATGCGTAAAATTAATGGTTGATTGTTTCAGCCACTTTCCGCAGCTGATTCAACTTTCCGCAACTGGTTCAACTTTCCGCAACTGTTTTGTTAAATTCTAGGTTGTAGGTGTCATCAAGCAAAACAAGCCACATGGGTAGCTGGGGAAATGTTAGTACATGGATGGTGTCCTATTCACTTGATCCAATTCAATGAAAAAGGCCCCGATCAAAAGGAAGTCAAATTGTGTGTTATCATTAAGTCGCCACACTAAGTTGCTGCATGTCAAGAAAAAAAGATAATAATTTTGAATCAATGAAATGAATAAGTTATTTGCTCACTTTTCTGAAGGTATTGATTAATTTTGGACTGATGATGAAAGATGAATGTCTAACTTTGTATTCAATATTTTTAGCTACAAAAATCGTGCACACTCTGCAGCTAAAGTCCAACTCCGTAGATTGAAAAAAACCTCATTGCTCAAATCAGCCTAACTTTCTCATCAAAATCAGATTTTGATAATTCAAGTACCATTGGAAAGATCTCAACAAGAACTACACAATGAGAAATCCATCATTAGAGTTTGAAATGGAAAATAATGAAATAAAATGCTAAAAAGAAGCAACATTCAACTTGGGGCACCAATTTCAAAGCACGTATAAATTCTTTTGATTTTTCCTTTGAAGCCTTGTTTCATTAATACAAATTATTAGTTTTGTGTGTAAATATCATAATTAGAGAGATTGATTACCTCTCTCCTTTGATAACTTACATTCCATTGCAGAAGAAGTATTAGTTTTTTTGCAGGTTCCAGGGGGAAGGATAAGTGACTACAAGAGAATGGTGTCTCTCTAAGAGAGCAATTTGTTTCATAAGAGGATGATCAGCAACAAAGAGGAAATAAGTTGATGCAAAATTAGATCCAAACACTTGAAAAACTTTCAGATACTATTGTCTCCATCACATCCATCCATCACATCCATATTTCATAATAAACCATTCATCTCATTTTCCTCCATATTTTCCATTTACATTCACATATACTTTCCATCTCTTTTTGTCCACTCATAATCCACAAATAAAAGAAAGAGGCTCATTCACATGCTTATTGCCCATTGCCATTTCTACTCTCCATTGCCATCTTCCATTTTCATCTTTCATTTCCTGTCATTTTCATTATGCAAATAAGCCCTGCTTCAATGAAAATTATTTAGTCCATAGTCCTTTAAGTCTAAGTTATTTGTAAAAACACCTTGAGGCTTGCATGCCTTAATGGCAAGTCCTCATGCTGAAAAACAATGGGAATACATTAATGTACCTTGTTCATCATATCTTCTAGGTGACTCGACATCAACAAATTCATTCGTACCTAGTAAGATGTGTTTGGGCATATTGACTCTCATTGTCATCAATGGTGAGAGTTCTCGTGTTGATTAGTGGTATCCATTAATGGCCACTAAGCCAACAATTTCCTACTATGTTTGACATCAGAACATATTTTTCACATAGTAGGAATTGTGCCAATGAGTTTTGAAGACATGAAGACTATTATTTTCAGCATTTTGGAGCAGATTCGGCAAGTTTTAGTAGAAGCAATAAAAAGTCATCTTATCTCTTTATCCATGACTCCTCTTGTTCAGCCACTTGAAGAAGAATATGATCATAATTTTGCAGCCACCACACATACAACTCATCCATTCCAAAGGGTAAGTAAAGGTATGTCATTTTCTAACTTTTGACCATAAAATTCCATAAAAAGCTAGAATGATAATTGTTGAAAAAACATTTCTCTTCGTAATTTCATAAAATTGTCAATACCATCAGTTGGTGGGGGGGGGAATACATTTGTTTTCATATTTTGCCATGTCTATATCATACTCAGAAGCCCACATACTTCCAACAGATATTAACTATTACATTGTTATTGTGAGCATACAATGGCTTTTCAAAAAAGTGCTTAAAGGATAAATTGGATACAAACAAAATCATGGTTGTCACACAAAAACCAACCATCATGCAATCCAATAAAGATATAATTTGCAACAATAATCAAAATATTATTATGCAAATTTCAAATATCAAAATAGAATGCAACAACAAAAATGGTTGTAACACAAGAACCAACCATCTTGCAATTCAAGTAAAACACTTTGCAAAAATATGAAGTTATCAAATGATATCATGCAAAGTTAAGCCAAAGCTCAAGGATCAAAAGAGTTAATGTAATATATATAGCATGAGGATATCCAATAGCTTCAGTTGGGGGGTATGTTGAGTCTTAAAAATGTCATTCATTTCCATTACACTTTCACTATTATGTCCATTATATCATCGAAATTTCACTACTATGTCACCACATTCATCCCACTTTCATTATCATTGGGCCACATTTATGTTTTTCCAATATTTATTAATTCTAAGCCTTTTAAGTGAATTTGTGGTTAAAAATTAGGAAATAATGTGCATATGCTTATACCTAACAAATGGGCTGAGATTGTTGACATGTGTAGGTTGAAAGGAAGCTTCTAGAAGACCCTTATGTGGCACTCTAATGCCAAATTCGAATTTGAATGGTACGAATCATGGGATCATGAGGATATGTGTCACATCTCCTAATTGTATTGTAAATCTAAGAAGACATGTGTCTTATCAGTTCCTATTTTGATTAGGACTCTAGAGGTAGAGGGAGAGATTCATGGACTTTCATTAATGAGATGGCTTCTCATCTTTTTGTATAAATAAGAGACCTCTCTTCTTTATTTGTTAGCTTATTAGTCTCAGCTTGTAAGCTTATAGTTTGGAGTTCTTTAGCTTGGAGTTCGTAGTTCTTCCTTGATGGCTTTTGAAAGTTTTGGAGAGCTTTGTTGTACTTTGTAATTTTGAAGAATTTGAATAAAGCTTTGATGTTCTCAACATGGAAGGAGATGTGAAATAGATTTCATGGAGCATATTAGAATGTAAGGTAGATTAGATTTCATTTTGTAAATTTTTCTTTGATTTCATTATGTCATTTGATTGCTTTCAAGTTTGATAGATTAGATTTTTCATTCATGCAATTTTAATTCATGCAAGTGTGTTCAGCCGGTTGATTGTAGATTAGTAATGCACATAGCTTTTTAATGACTAATGAAATGATGGAATTATCTTGTCCTTTTGCTGATTTATTTTCTTAGTTCTAATTCAAACATTGTTTATTTCTTTCAGTTTTGTTTTCTTCATTTACTTTTCTGCAAGATAGATATTAGACTACTCATGTCATTTTCACTTACCTCCTATAGCCAGAGCGAGTCGAATGGTGAGGGATTCAAGTATGAATGCATAGTTTGATATTATTTTATTTTTTTGCAAGTTAGTGATTAGATTACTCATGTCATTTTCAGTTACCTCCTATAGCCAGAGCGAGTCGAATGGTGAGGGATTGAAGTATGAATGCGTAGTTTGATCTTAGTTTCATTTTATGCAATTTAGATATCAAATTACTCAATTTGTTTATGATTACCTCCTATAGCCAGAGCGACTCGAATGGTGAGGGGTCAGAATATGAGTTGATGTAATATGATTTAGCTTACTTTGCTTATAGTTTCAGAATTGCTTTAAGTTCGGTTTTCTTTTTATACAGCAGCAAGGATACTGGGTTTCATAGTCACTAGCTCATGTTTGGTTTAATTGGAATTTAGGTACATTTTTATTTTCTTTTAGTAATTGATTTCATCATTGCAAGTTTGAAAACCTTTTTGAAAACTTTGATCAGTATTTCATCTTTTGTTTGATTGAAGTAGCTACATATTTACAGTTTTGTTTAAGTACTAATTCCATCAATAACATGTTTTAAGATCTTTTGAAGTGCTAAGTTTTGGAAGTTACCATTAGGGACATAGACTTTGTCTTGAAATATACATCCATACTTGACCTTTAAAAGTATTCTTAAGACCTTAGAATAGGATTTCCATTTGCATTAGATACTTTAGGAAACCAACAAAAACAAAACCACAAAACAAAATAAAATCTATAAAACAACGAAGTAAGAAAAAGGTTAACTAAGCACATATGGTGCACCACACTTCATCAGTTTACGATACCCGAATTGATAATTTATGTAGATCAATTTAAGTGTTAAATTGATTAAACAAGAAGTTTGATAGTCTTTCAATCTAGCAGCCACATTAATAGACATACTCATCATGAACACTTGAGACACGGAGGAAGCAGATTGGGATTGGTCTACCATTTGGGTTTGCTAAGATGGAAATGACTCTTTAAGGATAGTGGGGGTCCCTTTGAGCAGGCGACTAACTTTGGATCATCAGGGAAAATCCTTAGTGTAGTGATCTTCCTCGCAAATGAGGCAGGGATACTTAGGTTTCCATTGCAAAGATTTCCCAACAGAAAATTTGGGAGGACCTTGTTTCGAGGCATCAGCTTTAGCTTTTCCTTTCTTCTTACCTTTTGAGTATTTGTTCTTTGTGGTAGACTAGATAGTCTGAACCTCTGAGGTTTTACCAAGGCTAGGTGGATCCTGGGATGAACTATTAGGAACAACATTTGAGACTGACTTCTTTTTGGAAGAAGACTTAGCAGGGGCCTAGGATACTGAACCAATAACTCCATCAACGGGAGGTACAACTGGTGACTTCGATGCTGCGGGATCAGATGATGTCGATAGAGCATTGGGTAATAACTCGTAAAAAGTGCTAGAGTGAGAGTAAACTAGATCCAAGTACTAGGCACGACCAATGGCCTATTCTTCAGTGACACATCCAGCCATAACTATATCACGAGTAATTGGGGCCATGAATGATTTGGTGAACCATTTAGAGAGCAACTGATCAAAAATCTCGAATTTGATCAAGCGACATCTACATCTCCATTCATGGATGTGATCAGAGATGTGTGTCGCAGTATCTTGCTTAAGTGATGTGAGAAAATAGGTGCCAGTTTCATAGCAAACTGGAAACTGAAAAAGCATGAGGAAAGCCATGGTTAAAGAGCTAAAGTCATGGTAAGTACTTCGAGGTAGATCGATGTACCACTTCACTATAGCACCCATGAGTGTTTGCTAGAAAAGATGGAGACGAATGGAATCATCCACGTACGAGTTCAATGAGCACCAGAGGTGATATGTCATCACATGGGCCTAAGGATCTTCTTTAGCTTTCCCATCGAACTTTGGACAATCACTTGGTAACTTGGACGACACCGGAGGCTAGTATGATGAATAAAGGATCAGATCATTCATAAGGTGAGATACATTTGGAAACTCGAGTGTAGCCAACAATGGCAATTGGGTGTTAAAAGGCATGGAAGGTGGATAAGCGGGCCCATACAAAGGAGCCCATCCCTGTTGGTAAGGATTTTGGCCCCATAGTGGGGGATTTTGACCATATGGCATCTGAGGCTGCCCTTGTTTTGGATTACCTTGACCATAGGGAGGATTTTCACCTTGAATACCTTGGAACTATCCAACCATAGGTAGCTGATAAGCAATGTACGGGTTAAAAGGTTGTTGAGCCTGTTGACCTTGGAAATATAGATATGGGACTTGTTGTCCTTGAACATACGTGTGATGAACCTGTTGTCCCTGAACAAGAGGGTTTTGGACCTACTATCCTTGGGCATAAGGTTGATACACTTGTTTCCCTTTGACATAGGGATTCTGTACTTGGTACCCTTGGCCAGCAGGATTCTGAACCTGTTGACTTAGGACATGAGGATTTTGAGCCTGTTGCTACGGGACTTGACCTTGACCCTACCCCTGAAATGGTTTACCTTATTGATATGTATACAAGGGTTGTTACTGCCCTGGTTGGTTTTGCTGTTACAAGGGTTGACCTTGCGGTTGGAAAATTTGTCCCTCAAGTTGCAGATGTTGTCCCTACAAGGACATGGGTTGAGAGGTGTGTGGAGCATATTGCATCTACGGTTGCGCAGCTTGCTGCAACTGTTGCAAGGGTTGACCTTGCGATTGTTGCAGTGAGATTGTGAGCCGCTCACATTAGTGGCATCTGACACCATAGAAACATTTAGGTTCTACACCCCAAGCGGTGGCACAGCCTGGCAACTGACAGGAGGGATGGAGGAACTGACAGAGACATTCTTTGAAACTGCCGGTTGTGCTTGACGATACAAGGGTATTCAAAACAGCGAGTTTCACTGGGAATGAGATAACAACCTGTTACGAAGTTGTGTTTGTCACAAATAGACCTGAAGTAGGCATGGCACCTAACGCCCAAGTAGGGTTATGATAAAGTGATGAGGCACAAGGTGTACCTGAAACAAACTATGCCAAAGATACATAGTTGGGTGGCAAGCTGGTAGGAATACCTCTTAAAAAGGGGAAACTCTTAGGAGAAAAAGGAAATTCTTCCCTCGCGATAGTGTGTGGAGTAGAAACTTCAGACTCATCCGAAGATGTGGCTAGAGCATCACCTTTGGGTTCCATCTCTGAAAATAAATGACGACAAATGGGCGAATGAGTACAAGGGGATAGCTTGAAAGGAACAATCGGCTGGTCGTACAAACTGTAAGGACACTATGGTGATATCGCAATAGGTTCAAATAGAGGGTTCAGAGGGTAGATAACCAGTCCAAGCTGACAGTCGGTGGTCGGTGATTTCTCTAGAGTTTGAACGGGATTGTCTGGAGATTCCGGGCCAAAATTAGCAGATGACCCAGTATCGAAAGTAGGAAGAGGATGAGATGACAAAGATTGACTGCTCATAAAAATTGAAATTTCAACATCTTGGTCCTCGAGTGACTCTGGCAATTCAGGAAACAACTCCTCAGACAATCTTTCAGAAGGAGGAGAGGAAGAGGAAATGGGTGAACCAAACGGTTCAACCACGATGACCTTGTCTTAGTCGAGAGAACAATTAACTTCAAGGCTTTAAAATGTTCTTTTAAGGGAAACTCATGATTTGGTCTCAAAAAAAGATTAACATGGTGTTTTGGATCATGGGTAATCAATTATTAAGATGCATAAAAGACTAGTGCTCTTTCATTTTTTAAGAGTCGAGAAAGAAACAAAGATGACTCTATCACTTTCGATTGGAAACGAGCTCGAAAGGACAAGTGCTCGAATGATCTTTAAGTTTAATGAGTTAAAAAGATCTAATGACTTCTCTGGATGATCTAGGTAAATAGGACTACCAAGCAATGGTGAACTGCAGAATACCTCCCAACAAACCAAGAAGTACGAGCAAGCAATCTCCCTGAATGTTGTGTTCAGCATATCATGTTTGCAAGGCAGCCGACTTGGCTTCCTAAGGACAAAAGGATTATAGCCTAGAGGGGTATCCCATTATATACTTGATGGTACGGGGAGCATAAATCCGTACTAGTCCTATATTATGTTGAAGCTAACAACAGCTGCTAGGTTTAAAGATGCAAAAACACATCTCTAGCCTAGACCTTCTAGATATGATCGTTAATGTCAAATGTTCCTTAGGTTAATCGAATTAATTTTAACGTTGATTTTGAGTTATGTTTTAGTTTTCAGGTATTAGCGACATGACTCAAAAAACATTAAATGCAACTAAATGAGAGAAGACCCTTTCAATTCGATGAAATGCCTACACTAGAGATGGTAGAAACTACTCATTCAAATGCAAACAATCAAGCAACTGAAAATGAAATGATCTTTCACTACCTTACTTTTTCAAAAAAAAAAAAAAACTAATGAAAAATGCATTTCAATTCCTAATTTCCTGACAAGCACTTATCTATAAGTCCTTTCAAAAGAAAAGAGTTCTCTTATTTTTAAAATTCTGATGCAATTCTAGTATTTTAATGATGAAAGTTATCATAACATAATGATGCAACAAGCTATAAATTCATACTTTTTCATTAAACAATGGAACAAACTTTTCGCATATAATCTTTCAGTGAAAAAGTTCTCAAGACAATAATCTCTTCATGAAAATGAACACATGAAAAGAGAAACTCATTGAGACTAATGAAACACCGACTTTACCAACCACAATACAAGCAACGTAATCCATGCTGGAAAAGAAATGTTTAGGAAAGAAAATGAAAACTTTTTAAACTTGTGTAAAAGAGGTCAACGTCATAGAAGGACCAAAAACAAAATGCAAAGAGTAAGGACACATACAACCTGACTTACTGAGTTTGCAAATTGCTGTGGATGACCAACTATATGCCCTAGTGTCGCTGGCCACTCAATGACTCAATCAACCAATCAGAAAGACAATAAACCAACAAGAAAACAAAACCAAATGAAAAGTAGCTTTCTAATTAGAGAGAAAACGTTCCAAAAGGCTTACAGGGTCAAAACCACAAGAGCACAACATACTGGCTAAGATTGAGGTCAGGTCCTAATCTTCACTTACAGGCATTGGTGTGACTGCCTAATTGATAACAAGCGCCAAAGGCTGGTCAACACAACTATTTCTTGCAACTCACACTGATTGATGCAACTATCAGTGAATTAAGTGTGCTGATCGAGGGAGGTAAGGAAAAAAAATAAAAAAAATTGAAATAGGGACCAGAATTGCTACTATGAATTTTAGACTTAGACCAGTAAGTAGGAGGAAAGACACAGAATCAGAGGGAAAAGGTGGATCTAGAAAAGTTCTCACAAAACCATGAAATCCAAGACAAAAAAAGGATGGGACTCCCTAGCAGAGTCACCAATTTGTGGTGAAGTAAAATTATAAGTACAGTCACACACAAATTCCTCTAGCCCGATGATGGGTCTAGCCACAATAGGTACATTCTATGGAAGATTTCCTTAGATTAGAACCAATTAAGAGGGCCTATCTCTTAGTCCACTTATCCTGTTTGATGATATCCTCACATGCTCACTTTAGCTATCTCTCGCTTCCTTCTTCAAGCACCTAAAACAAGTAAACAATAGTAAAAAACAAACGCGATAATAGACAAATTGTAATTCAACCTACTTAACAAGTCAAAAAACATTAAACCATGAATATGTAATATGACAAATAATGTAGGAAATCAATCTATAGTTGCATATATTAATATTAAAGATAGATTACAACCATTTGTCTTGACGTTGAAGTCCTCCTCTAACAACACATTCTGCTAGCATTCCATGATGGCCTCAATCAACAATAGTTTTAAGGCTCTTCCCTTTAGGCTTCACTCCAAACCAAATCACACTTCTCCCTCACACAACCAGATAGCTACAACTAGTAATATCTTGTTGTCTACTCCAAACCAAAATAGCATCAACACACCAATATCAACTGTTTGAAATAAATTGAGAGTGGGGGGGGGGGGGGGGCATTAGTATTAGCAAATCAAACACTTTTTCATTTTCATACTCAGATACATATACGCTACTTCAGTTAAGGGAACCCACATGTATATGCAACTTTGTTTAATTCAACTAGCGTATATCCAATAAACTTATGATTAATTTAATCCATGATATGTTGATCTCTAATTAGTGCATCGGAACTTCATTAACCATATAACCAGTAAACAAGTGCAGTAAAATAGAATAGATCATCACACATAAGAAACACACATGAACACCACGATATAAGGTGGAAACCCAATGTGGGTGAAAACCACCTGTTGCAATTCGTCTCTATCTTCTTTTAATAAGAATCTTCTTTTTACAATATTCTTGTACTAGTGCAGTCTTATACCACTACGCAGGCTTCTACTTGCAGAAGGCTACAACCTTCTCTCATTCTCTAGCTTCTTCTGGAAGGGAGATACAACCCCCTTAGCTCTTGTACTAGTTGATGTACTAGTACATAGGTGGTGACCTACAGAAGGCTACAACCTTATTTTCCTTCTAGGGACCATGTTTCATAAATTTTCAGATTGGATCCATAAATACAAAACAATCACCACTGCAATACAATCATTAACTCTGAATCACCCAACAACTAAATCACTAAAACCCTGTCATCAAAACATAGTGACTAGAACATAGAGCAGTGCCTAGAACTCTGCAACAACCACTAGAACCAACATCAACCTTAAATATCAAATCTCATAATGTATACGCTACTTTACTATGTCGAACCAGCATGTATACGTCCTTTCACTAGAGAGAACCTACGTACAGATCTGAAAATAATTACTTATACCTTCGCTGCAATTTTCAACATATAATGATAATGCATTGTAGTCTTCATGATCCTGGTCCATCAATATTTATCAATTGCATAGATACTTCCTTAGTTTAGATCGAGCAAAGCATCACAAACCCATATCCTGCATACCAAATCTCACCCTTCATCAGATATTCATCACTTGCACACTTCCATCTCTTGGCCTAATGATCTTCTCCTTACATAGGTTTAGCCCTCTCTCAATACCATGGTCCAAAACCATGTAGAACCAATACCTTGGACCCAGTACCTAGGGTCAACACTTTGAACCAAATACCATGGACCAATACCAAAATACCATGGACCAAATACCATGGACCAAAACTTAGCTTTCCAATGTGTACGCACCTTTTCTTCTGTGAACCTGCGTGTGTACATATACGCCTCTTTTCTTCTACTAACCCACGTGTATACACACTTTCATCAAGGTTAACCTACATATACCTCTCTCTTGACCTGCTGCACTATGATCTATCATCTAAGTGAGTTGCCATCAAGGACAACACCTGTATCATACCTCTGAGTGAGTTACCATGAAGGAAAACACCTGTATCATAATGCCAACAATCTCCCCCTTTGGACTTCATGGCAACCACCACACCAAGTCACTCTCCACCTTTGACATCAAGGGAAAAGGGTAGACCAAGATGTTCTCTCCCTTGGTATAGCTTCTGCTGTCTATACTCCCCCTGAGTACTTGCTGAAATCTCTGATTGTGCTTCCCCTTTGTACATGCCAAGATGTACCAATCCGTCCATGCTCCCCCTGAGCACATGTAAGGTTTGCAAAAGCATAACATGACTCTATATATACATCAATCTCCCAACAAAGTGGGAGTACACCATTTTTGACTCATTCACCCAACCAAGTGGGGATATACCAAATGTTTATACATGACTCAAAAACAAGAAACATTACATCATCCATCCCATGCATAGTGGGGTAACAAAATACATCATATGACTCACAAATACCAAGGACCTAAACAAGACCATCATAGTTATCAGCAGCTATCATACACCATAAGCATTTGTCACTAACATCCAGACCTATAATCCATTATCTTGGTCAAGCAAGATGTGTCAATAAGCATCATCACCAAAGACTTCTAACAATACTGCCAACAATGCATTATTCGAAGCATATGCTCCCCCTGAGCCTGTGCCAACCATCAAATACCATGAACGAACCATTTCTTGAGTCTGTTCTGCTACTTTTTCTTTAGATCTCCATATACGCGACTCTGCAGCCTATAACTCGCGTATATATGTGACTTATCTTCATAATATCTGTGTATGCAAATTGGAATACTAAAGGTCTACACTTTCAGTTTCCCCTGTGTCTGTTATGTTAGCTAACTGAGTTATGCCACATCTTTTTGTCTCTAATTCTATCTTCTTCAATACCTGGAATTGTGATGATGTATGATCCTCTTGCTTTGGAGTTTGAATTTTTCTCCTTCATTCCCTTACTTTATGTCCAAACTTGTTACATGCATAACATCTTACAAGTTTCATATTCCTCCTATAGCAGTCAATGGATTTATGACCAAACATATTGCAAGCAAAACAATATCCCTTGAAGTACCTGGAGCGTGATGATCTTTCTATGTGATGGTATTGACCCATTTTGCTTCTACATCTAGCTGAAATATGTCCAAAGTTATGACATACATAACATTCAACATTATTCATTTGAGGAAATAACCAACTATCACTTCCATAGTTAGGAGGAAAAGATATTCTTTGAAGAATTCTTCTTTCCTTGGTTGTTGCTAGGGTTGACCACTTATCTCTTTGTTGATCATTTCAGATTTTTCATTAGAATTCCTTTCCTCACCCTATGAGCTAGATTCACCTTTGACAGTTTCATAAAAACCAAGACTAGTTTTGATAGCAGGGGATCTTTGACTACTAAGAATATCATCCAAAATTTTAGTATTGTCTTCAAATCATATCAATTTATCTTTTTCTTCTAATTTACATTTTAAGATATTTACCTCAACCTGATGTTGTTCTTCCTTTTCCAAATATTGCTTCCTTATGTTTTCTTCAACTTTTCTTCCTTCTTCCACTTGCTGCCTTAATTCGAGCACTTTGTGTTCTTGTTCTTCAAGAGCTTCTTTATTCTACTTCTTTGATTCTTTAAGATGTTCTTTTAGAGAAAGGATCTTAGATTCAAGTCTCTAAATTGTTATGCTCTAATCTTTTACTATATCTTGCAACTGCTCCCTTACTCTGGTTAGTGTCTCCAGCTGTTCTTTTAATCTGGTAACTTCTTCTGTTTCTACATCCTTATTTTCATATGCCATGAGAAGTCTAATGTCTTCATCACTATTGGATGAGTCATTACTTTTATGATGTGTATAATAACTTCTATTACCTTCTTTAGACATTTTTTCTTTTTATGAGGGCATCTAGCAGCGTAGTGACCAACTCTACCACAAGAAAAACATTTGAAAGGTAGCTTACCTTTGAAACTTCCAAATCCCTGTTCAATATTCTTGACAAAATTTACCTCATATTATTCTTCTAAAATGTATCCTAATTCACTGAGTTATTCTTTTCCATTTGCTGATACTTTAAATGTGGCTTCTCTCATATCTAATGGTCATCCTTTTCTCATCTCAAAATCAATTAAGATTCTATGTAGCTGCATCATAGTGAGTTTTGGCAGATCCTCCTTTTCTTCTATGGAAGACACTTTGGATTCAAATTTAGCAGACAAGGATCTCAAAACTTTTTCAACTAAGAGAACTTCCTTAATTTCTTCACCCAGATTCCTCATACAATTGACAATCTCATCTATACATAGGAAGTAATTAGATATGCTTTCATTACTATGCATCTTAAGGGTTTCATACTTTATTTTGAGAGTTCAAAGCTTAGCCTGTTTTCCCTGATCATCTCTTTCGTAGCTCAGAATAATTTTGTCCCATATTTCTTTGGTTGATTTGAACTGCATGACCTTGACAAATTCTGATTGTGACAAACTTCCCAATAAGATAGTAACAACTTTGGCATTGATTTTGTATTGCTTTTTATCTGTTGTATCTCTAGGAGTTGTTGATGGATATGTATATCCTCCTTGCACGATTCCCCAAACATATGTTCCAAGCGATTTTAGATATGTCGTGGTTCTTATCTTCCAGAAGACAAAATTGCTCCCATCAAAGATTGGTGGTCTGGTAGATCCCTCTCTTTCGTGATTACTCATCCTGATGGATCTTCCTTCAAGCGATCAAGCTTCTTTTGAAGGACCTTCTCTGATCCCAATTGTTGGAAACAACACTGGGGGGGTGTAAATCAGTATTAGCAAATCGAACACTTTTTCATTTTCATACTCAGATACATATACACTACTTCAGTTAAGGGAACCCACATGTATATGCAACTTTGTTTAATGCAACTAGCATATACCCAGTAAACTTATGATTTAGTTAATCCATCATATGTTGATCTTTAATTAGTGCATCAGAACTTCATTAGCCATATAACTAGTAAATAGGTGTAATAAAACAGAACAGATCATCACACATAAGAAACACACATGAACACCATGATATAAGGTGGAAACCGAATGTGGGTGAAAACCACCGACTGTAATTCGTCTCTATCTTCTTTTAATAAGAAACTTATTTTTACAATATTTCTGTACTACTGCAGTCTTATACCAATATGTAGGCTTCTACCTGTAAAAGGCTACAACCTTGTCTCATTCTCCAACTTCTTCTAGAAGGGAGCTACAACCCCCTTAGCTCTTGTACTAGTTGATGTACTAGTACGTAGATGCTAACCTACAGAACGCTACAACCTTCTTTTTCTTCTAGGGACCTGTTGCAAAAATCTTCAAACAACATCCAGAAAACAAAACAATCACCACTGCAATACAATCATTAACTCTGAATCACCCAACAACTGAATCATTGAAACCCTGTCATCAAAACACGGTCACCAGAACAAAGAGTAGTGTTGAGAACTCTGCAACAACCACAAGAACCAACATCAACCTCAAATATCAAATATCATAATGCATACACTACTTTACTGTGTCGAACCAGCGTGTATACACCCTTTCACCAGAGAGAACCCATGTACAGATCTAAAAATAATTACTTATTCCTTTGCTGCAATTTTCAACATATAATGATAATGCATTGTAGTCTTCATAATCCTGGTCCATAAACCTTTATCAAATGCATAGGTACCTGCTTCGTTCAAATCAAGCAAATCATCAAAAACCCATAACCTGCATGCCAGATCTCACCCTTCATTAGATATTCATCATTTGCAGACTTGCACCTCTTGGCCTAATGATCTTCTCCTTATATAGGTTTAGGCCTCTCTCAATACCATGGTCCAAAACCACGTAGAACCAATACCTTGGACCGAAAACCTGGGGTCAACACTTCGAACCAAATACCATGGACCAATACCAAAATACCATGGACTAAATACCATGGACCAAAACTTAATTTTCCAACGTGTACATGCCTTTCCTTTTGTGAACCTACATGTGTACGTATACGCCTCTTTTCTTCTGCTAACTCACGTGTATATGCACTTTCATCAAGGTTAACCTACATATACCTCTCTCTTGACCTACTGCACTATGATCTACCATCTGAGTGAGTTGCCATCAAGGAAAACACATATATCATATCTCTGAGTGAGTTGCCATCAAGGACAACACCTCTATCATCACTTGCTTGCTCTAGCTATCTCTCGCTTCCTTCTTCAAGCACCTAAAACAAGTAAAAAAGAGAAAACAACAAACACGATAATAGACAAATCGTAATTCAACCTACTTAACAAGTCAAAAAACATTAATCCATGAATATGTAATACGACAAATCATGTAGGAAATCAATCTATAGTTTCATATATTAATATTAAAGAGAGATTACAACCATTTGTCTTGATGTTGCAGTAATCCTCTAACAAGACCAGGTTCCAACACACTTCTGCTAGCATTCCATGATGGCCTCAATCAACAATAGTTTTAAGGCTCTTCCCTTTAGGCTTCACTCCAAACCAAATCACACTTCTCCCTCACACAACTAGATAGCTACAACTAGTAATAGCTTGTTATCTACTCCAAACCAAAATAGCATCAACACACCAATATCAACATTCCAACACTAGATTGTGCTTAAAGGGAGGTTTATATAGGAAAAATGGATGGGAGATTGATCCTCTCCTCATGGGAGAGGATCTTATCCCTTGAGGTAGTTGCATCATTATAGGGGAAAGGATCCCAAACTAACATCCTCGACTCCGACTGACAAACCATTTAGCAGACTTCCATTACGAAGCTTCTAGAGATGGAAGCTTCAGCTCCTAATTTAAAACACTTTCCATAATAGGACCGGTGCCATTGGAACATAGCTCAGTCACTCTGGTCGGCATGAGGGATAGTGCTAATCTCTACACATCGACACGGGGGAGACAAAGGTCATTAGCACTGGTCTTGTAAAGGTGCAAAAGGGAATTGATCTTCTCATGAAGAGGTACAAAATGGGAGTTTCCTCATGAAGGCAAAGCATGTGGGATTCACTATAGAGGTCCTCCAGGATCAAGGAATGGGGAGTACAGGGATAGAGATAAAATGCTGTGTAACAATTCGCGGGTGTCATTGTAGCCATTTGAGAAATGGGAAATTCATTTTGTAGGACCAATTCAACCCCCACGTAAGAAAAATGGTGCGTGTTAAATCATCACCACGATAGATTATTTGACTAGATGGGAGGAGGAAAAGCCTATGAAAGACATTATAGGGGAAATAATAGTAAATTTTTTGTTTGAATACATGCTGACCAGGTTCAGTTGCCCGAAGGTTTGGATGAGTGACCGCAGTACGCATTTTCTTAATGAAACGATCAGTGTGCTGACAGAGGAGTTCCAGTTTTACCATCAGAAGAGTACGACGTATCATCCTCAAGCCAATGGAATGGCTAAGGATTTTAATAAGATATTGGAGAATGCACTAACAAAGGTTTGCAACGTGAAGTGGAATGATTGGGACGTGCACATACTGGTAGTGTTATGGGCTTACAAAACTACTTGTAAAAAGCTTACTAGTCAGACACCTTTTAGGTTGGTCTATGGCATAGAAGATGTGATGCCTATGGAGTAAATTGTGCTTAGTCTATGCATAGAGGCTTTCATAGGAATGGTGGATCACGGATCTTTAGAATAATGGCTCGCACAGCTAATAGATCACGAGGAAGATAGATTTATCAATGGATTCCATCAACAAGTTCAAAAGGAACGTGAAAAAACTTGGCACGATCGGCACATCAAACTATGCACTTTCAAGGTAAATGATTTGGTTTTATTATATGATAGTACGTTTTCTAAATTTCTAGGGAAGTTTCAGATGCACTGGCTGGGACCATATGTCATCAAAGAAATTATAGATGGTGGAGCAGTTCAGCTCGCGAAGTTGAATGGAGATCCATTTCCAGGAAGGGTAAATGGAAGTTGATTGAAGCCATACATGGGGGATCTGGCCCAATGACTACATGATGGTAGCATAGTCTTAGCACTCCAGGCAGCTGCAAGGAAGTGTAGGATTTTAAACTACACTACCCGGTTGGTGAAATTACATGATAAGGGGGCTACACCAAAATGGGTGGTGTCAGAGTACCAGAAGAGGCATGAAGGGAGTTATGCTAGAGGGAGGTATCGCATAGCACAGCCAGAAAATGACCATTACAGTCATTATTCATGATTTTACTGCAAGGAGACAGTTAAGAGGAGCGGGGGGTGGGGGTGGAAATTAAGGCATTTAAGGCTAAAATATTTGGATATCTTCTGCCAAATCAGCATTTATGGACAGATTTTGGGGGAACAGTTGAATTTGAATTCAAATTCACCTATAAATTATGTGTGGCCGTCTAGCAAAGAACAATTTGTGTCCTTAGAATTTTTGCGTTTTTCTATCAATTGTTGATGAATTGCTTGTATTAGGAGGATTTAGTTGTGAGCCCTGCATTTTCCAAGTTATCAAAGGTAAATTAGATATTCATCCTAGAAAAGATGTTAGGACCAAGCCTTACTGAAACTATGAGTACTATTGGGGATGTCGCTTATGAGGGAGATTCTCTAAAGGTTGTGAGCATGGAGGCTTCCGCCGCTGTGCCTATGGTGCCGAGGTTACGTAGGCCGAAACCTACACTGGTGCAAGAAGTCCCAAGCCCAATAAAGATAAGAAGAAGAAGCCAATGCTATTGTACAAGTTGTCGAGGAAGCATGCTGCTACCCAGGCCCAAAAGAAAGAGAAATAATTGGTGAAGGATAAGGGGAAAGTGGTGGATTTGGAGACCAAAGAGGGCAAGGAGGATATAGATGCCAAGGGCATGGATCCTATCTCCAAGTTGTTGAAGTATATCCCTCTGTGTAAGTAAAAGTGAAGGTCCCTAAGGACCTAGATGCTAGAAAATTCCTCCTAAACATGCCACTGCTATCGTAGGGAATCACCTTTGAAGGTTTTCACTTGGCACAGATTCCCCATCTAAATCTCGAAGACTGGGATTTAGTAGGCCATGAGAGGTTCCCCCACCTCATAATAGAAAACTATATGAAAATAGTATATTACAAGGAATATGGTGTCACTACGTTTGATGAGCACCAATATTACAAGAAGAATGCTGCCACTCCTAGGGCTACCATCTTTACTTTATCAACCCGAGGTTCATACAAACTTGGATATGATAGTATTGTATACACAATTAAATTTAATGGGTCTTCTCATTGTCACTTCTAAGCTGGTGATAGACCACTAAGGTTTCTCAAACCAGGACTCTATGGGTTTAGAAGAAGCTTGATTACCAATGAGGGGAAGAGAAATTTACTCTAAGAGAAAGCTTGACTAGTGTAGTAAGGTAAAAGACTGAAATCAAATGCTAAAACACACCATTTTCTAACTATCTGAATAGAGGCTACGCTTCAAAATAATGTTGGGCTAACATGAATGCAATCCCACTATACTAATCATGCAAATTCAAAGCATCAAACATTCTACTGTTGTGCATGTAAATGACTAAAATAAATCTGTCTCTTTTTGTCCTTTTTTGTGTGAAAGTATGAAATCTAATCTCTTTTGGTGATGTCGCAAGTGGCTTAGGGATCATTAATCATTCCTTCCTCCCTTGCACGCAAAGTTAATCTTGACAAAAAATCTACAACAACATTTTCCTTGCCAGGCTTATCAACAATAGTTAGATCAAACTGTTGTAATAAAAGTAACCATGTAATAATCTGGGCATTCACATTAGGTTTATTCATAAAATATTTGACTGCAACATGGTCAGTATGTACACATGTTTGATAACCTGTAATGCAATTCCTAAATTTGTTCAATGAATGCACAACAACCATGAGCTCCTTCTAGGTCACTGTGTAGTACATTCGACCTTTGACAGATTCTTACTGATAAAGTAAATGGCATAAGGCAATTTGTCATCTATCTGGCCTATAGTTGCTCCTATGGCTTTGTGTGAGGCATCAGCATGCATATGAAAAGGAAGGGCCCAAATTGGGCCTCAGAGAATAGGATCACTGGTCAAATTGTCCTTAAGGGTGTCTAGGGCCTCTTGATATCTTTTTAACCATACAAAATCAAAGTCTTTAGCCAACAACCCAAATAAAGGAGAAGCTAACTTGTTGAAGTCTTTTATAAACCTCTGATAGTATCCAGTTAAACCTACAAAACCTTTGAAATGTCTCTGCTTTTCAGAGGTGGGACCCTTTGGATGATGGCTATTTTGTTTGGGTCCACCTACAGTGCTTGTTGGGATATTGAATGATCTAGCACAGTCCCTACAGTCATCAAGAACTCAAATTTTTCGAGACTAAGGGATAGGTTCATTTGAATGCATTTGTTCAACACCTTACCTTAGTTGGACAGAGCCTCCTAGAAATCGTACCCATAGGGTGTAAAATTATCCATATAAATCTCTATTGCATCATGGACTAGCTCGGCAAAGATACTCAAGACTTCTCTCTAGAAAGTGGCAAGGGCATTGCATAGGCCAAAAGGAAGCACCCTATAGGAAAAAGTACACCAAGGATAGGTGAAGGTGTTTTTATCCTGGTCTTCCGGGCTGATCTGGATTGGACTGTACCCACTGAACTCATCTAGGAAAGAGAAAAAATCTTTCCTTGCGAGGCCATCTAGCACTTGGTCAATGAAAGGTAGAGGGAAATGGTCCTTCTTTGTGGCTTTGTTTAACTCTATGTAATCAACACAAATCCCCCACTTCCCATTTTTCTTTGGAACCAACACCAAAGGAGAGACACACTCACTATCTGAGATAGGGTAAATGAATCTTGCATCTAGCAGTTTTTACAGTTCTTCTTTAACTATATCGTTGAGAGTGGGATTCATTCTCCTTTGGGGCTATCGGACTAGTTTACAACCTTCTTTGACATAAATTTGGTGAGTACACAATGAGGGGTGCACTCCCTTCATTTCTTTGTAACTCTAAGCAAAGTCATCCAGATTTTCCTCTTACATGTTGCACAACTTTCTTCCTAGTCAACAAAAAGAGATGGTTTGATTTTCAAAGTTTTCTCTGGGATGAATTCTATGGTTTTGATAGGGGTAGGGTTTGAATCAACTAAGCATAGATCAATCTGATGGTTGTTCTGGGTTTCCTTTACTACTTCTTCTAAGGACAATGTACTAGGAGTTGGACTTTGGAGTATGTGTTCAATCAAATCATCTTCGTCTGATTGTCCTCTCCCCATGGTTGTTTCTAAGGTATAGAGTTGGGTTGAATAAAATTCACCTTGTTCCTCCTCCTCCAGCCATAAAGGTAAGTCATGTTCTAGAGATGGTTGAGTAGGAGGGCATATGACTAACTACTTGGACATATGCCCATTTTTATGGTCATTTTTCCAGCGTTACAACTAATGCAGGCATCGATAGTGGCTAACCAGGGCTTCCCAAGGATGAGAAGGTAACTAGTAATCTTGGCCTTATGTTGGAGAACTAGGAAATCTATAGGGTACTCCCAAGAGTCAATAGAGACCATCACATCCTACACAATCCCCTCAGGGATCACTGTGGAACGATCTACAAGTTGCATGAATGTTGTGGTCTTTCTCAATGAACCATGGAGGTTGAGCTTGAGCATCGTGTCCTTGGTCATCATGTTAATGGCAGCCCTAAGATCAATCAAAGTGTGTCGGACAATGGTGCCATTGATGTGCACATCTACTACAGGGATTCTAGGGTCCAAATATTTTCGAGAAACTACCTACCAGAGCATTATGTCAGATATCTATCCAATGACATTAATGGTAGAGGCATCTCCTTTTTGCCTCCCTAGATGTTTGAATCACTTCTCCTTAATCAACTTGATGTAAATAGGTACATATTTCATAGCTTGGAGAAGTGGAATTTTGACACAGATTTTTCAATTCTCCCATAATTTCAGTCTCTTCTGGGGTAGGCTGGATTGGTTGAGTTAATATCTCAGGAAAGGGTGGTGGATTTACATTAGGAATGCTTTCCTCTCTTTGTTCCTCACTCTCCCTACGCGGAGGTAGAGGTTGGTCGTCTGGGAGTACTCTCCTAGATCTCAGGTTGATTTCTTGAATCTCCACAGCATAAGTAGGATAGGATGTCTCTCCACAGTATATTTGTTTTTCCTATCTATTGTTCGGGTTCAGATTTGGTTAGGCAGGCATCTGAGGTTGTTTAGGTGGAGTAGGGTGTACAATTTGTGGTTAAGCAAGTGGCGAAGGCAATAAAGCTGAAGAATTATTACATGTGGGCCTCCACCCCTAGGGAAATTCATTCCATTGAGGCTATGACAAATCATATGGTTGAAATGATTGGCTGGTCATTTGGGAATGATATTGAGGTGCAAAGGACCAAGGAGGAGATGTATACTAGGAAGGATAAGTAGGGGGGCCTAAGAGGGAATCAATGTGGTATGATTGGAGTTGTAATATGCATGGGATGACCCTTTCATGCCCTACTAGTATGGTCAAGGCCCATGAGGTCTCCTTTGATTTATGTATCACAGTTATTCAATCACTCCTTTAGCTCCCTGATATAGAACTTTTATTCCATGTAGCGAAGGGCACTTGTCTATGGAGTGGTTTTCTTCACAGACTGAGAATAGTTCAATCAAGTTTAATGGACATTCATTCCTAGGGTGCCTCCTATTATCACCCAGTAATTTCCCAAGCTTAAAGAAGGAAATCATTGGGGTAACCACTAAACACTTTTCGAGATCAGGACCTAGCCTTCTTGATGCTCAGAGAGGGCTCTCTCTATATTATTTATCTTTGTTTGATGGGATTTTAAGCTAGTTATGAAAACTTAAATGGGGTTTTTATTTGTATTAAATATTAGGTGGTGGAATCCTTGAAATGGATGGATAGAATGATGTCTCTAGACCATTGGGCATATGGAGTCAAAAGAAGGGAAAAATAACTAGATAAAATGACTAAAGGGAATGTTCAAAGGGCAAGATAACAGAGTACAGTGTAGGTCTTTAAGCTAGAGGGATGGAAAGGTTTTAATAAGGGTGAGAGATAAATTAAGTATTCTCATATCGGGATTGAAATGAGGAACAAAGGGTAATAAAAAATAAAGGGCAATTAACAATCATTTTCTATAGATCATAAAGAAACGACCTAAACTAAGGAGTAATTAAGAATTTGCTTAACTTAGATTATCTATAGAAAACGTATTTGCCTAACTGTTATAACAGAGTGTAATTAAACAAATTCTGATACAATACTCCAGTTACGGCATTCAGATTTAGATAAACAATATGGAGAAAACTTTAAGAGATAACAACAAAGTGAGAAAATACTTTTCTACACTTCGCTCTACACATGAATCCTTTGAACTATCTAGTCTTTATTCATCAATCCAGCTTGCTAGCTTAGTCAATGCTCCAATGGATTTTCAGTCTTTCAATCAAGAAATCTATAGAAATGTCTAAGAATCCACCCTACATACTTCAAATTGTGAAGTATTTATACTAAGGTTTTATTAAAAATATCTCAAACTAAATTGAGATTTAATCTAGGAAATACAAATATCTCCTCGCAGGAAGATAGAGGCGGCTAATGAACTACTTTCATGCTATCCCTTTTATTGTGGTATTGCTAGATTTTATGGTTTGTTTTTAGCTCTTTATGCTCTTTGTTGTTTAAATAATTATGCTAGAGGCTTTAGTTACTTTTTTGTTTCATCTGATACTCTTTGACTCTGATACTCGTTCTCTCTGATGACCTATCTTTATCCTTTATGTGTTTTCACTTTTACTGTGCAATTTAACCTTTTACTGTGTTTTTCAACAACAAACTCCTTTTTTTTATGTGTATTAGTATCGGGAAGTGGATATTGATCAAGTCTCAGTATGTTTTATTTATTTGTCTTCTAACTGCATCTTTGGTCTGGTTCCATTGTTTTGACTATTCATGCTCTGTATAAGTGCTTCCTTCTTGGCTTTGTGTGTAGTTGTCTTCATCTTCTGTTCTTTGTATGATGGTCTTCTTCTTCTTAATATCGGCTTTTAACAAGTTTCTAGTCGAGTCTTGGAGTAAACAGATTCTGCGACTAGTATCAAAATTGTTTATCCAAGCTCTGGCTTTGGCTGATACCTGTAAATTCAATAATAATTAAGAAAATATTGGTCTACTAGAAGGGTGCTTGATAGCTTCATTTGCAAAGGGATGCTAGGGGAAGGGGTCATGGTAGTGTTTTGGACATAAAGAGAGGTTAAGTGGTGTTACAGAGGTTTGGGGTGGCGCCAAAGGGTTTTATGGGTTTACACAGTTAAACGGGCGAAAGGCTCACAAACAAAGTTTTGCAAGTTTAAAGTCTTTAACATGAAAATTTTCAAATATGGCGTGAAATTCATTTTTACAGAGAACTGGTAGTATATTGGATCGGCGGGGAGGCAGTTTTAAGGGTCATCGCACCATTTTTGTGGCTTGGGCAGTTTTTAGGATGCGTTACCCAATGTATGTCAGAGCTTAACACATAGCCATCCGGGGGTCGGGGAAAATCGCCTTATCGGGTGGGTAAAGGTAGGCTATCAGGTTCAACTGATATGGCTGTGGTCCATTATATTTGGGTGATTTCAATATGACGGTAGTCGAGTGGTGAAGGTGCACAAAGGAAATGAATGGGAGTTGAGGGGGGGTGTCGAGGGGTTTTAATCACAGTAATGTTGATTTATTTAGGAATTAATCATGGGTTTAAAAGGATAGGACCAGGCTTAATGAGGGAGTTTAACTCTTTGGGTAAACGTTCAGGTGTTGGGTGAGGTTGATACGGCTGCGCGTCTTTAGATTTGAACAAGGATGATCCGTGATGGTGGTCAGGTCGATGAAGAAGCATGGGTGAAATGTACGGAGGCTTAAGGGGGGCCCGAAGCTTTTGATCAGAAGTAATTTGGGTTAATTTGGGGTTAATGGGGAATTTATATGTTTTGTCAGGATATGGGTAATTCATATAGTTTTTATTAAAACTAAGGGTTGGGGTATTTTACATAGGGATTTAGTTATATATGGGAAAAGGGTTATATTGGGATTTATATAATAAAATTAGGAATTAATATGAATTGCGATGGGAGGTAGGGGTTTTCCTAAGTTAAAAGGGTAAAAAGCATGCGTTTGCATATTTAGCTTTATACTTTAGGATAGAATGATTTTTGTGGGTTTTTGAGTGAAAAGGGATATACATGGGGGGCTTATTACTTTTCCTAGGTAAATGGTGTTTAACCTTAGGAAAAGGGATTTCGTTAGGGTGATGAGGGGAAATGGATTTTATGAATGGGAAATGGTTTTATGAAGGGGATTTTAGCACTTGTGTCGATAAGTCATTAAGCCGAGGGTCTGTTCCCACCAAAAGTCAAATAAATGCTCTGAGCCTCTTTGATTTGTAGGATTTAAAAGTACTAGAACATAATTGTTGATATGAAATTAGTAAGTAAAGGGCAAAAGTGAATGAGGGGGAGTTAATCACATGAACTTGTAAATCTTTGTCTTTTCTTCTTTAGTTATCCATACATGTTGAAAGATGTATCTAAGCATGATGGATGTGCTTTGATCTAATTAACTTTGTAGTTCAACAACCTTTATTCTACTTACCCATTTCTTACCTCTAACATGTTTTCTTCATTTCTTTGGGTGCATTTAGGCTAGCAAAACCTTATTCTATCTAGTTTTCATTTGAAAAGTAATCTATCTATTTCTAACCTTATATCATCCAAGGGCTCAGATTTAGCTTATGAGATCCTTTTATTTTCTCTACCTAACTATGATCTGCTAAGATTAAATTGTTTGGTCAGATTTTATTATCTAATCTTTTAAACATAAAATTCAAAGAATGGAATAAGCAAGATTAAAGAGTTTGATTACCATGGAGTGTGGCATGAATAAGAAGTTGCATACAATTATTATTATGCATAAAATTAAGTAGTAATGGCATTTAGAATTGCACACTTTCATGGTCTGTTTGTTTGGGGTTCATATACTTTCATTTTTTTGACCTTCTCTTATTCTTTTGAACTTTGATTTTTCTTTTAGGACATATCCTCTTTACATTTTTTAATTTTTATAATATGGAAAACATTTGCAGAAAGAAAATGTATGTACAATAATACAAGGCTTAACCTTAGTCATTCAAAATTATGACTCCTATTGGTATAAGAACCTAATAGTGGCTCCACTTGGGGATGGCATCTCTTTATGGGGTGTCAAGAACACTGTCGACTAGTAGCCTGATCCATTGGGCCAATCCCAAACATGTATATGCTATGTTGTATAATATTTGTGACGAAGACTTTTAAACTAAAAATACACGCTTTTCTGCAAACTGAAATCTTACTTACTTACTCTAATCAGCTTTCTAACTACTGGTTAGGTAAAATGAAACAAACAATGCAACCATTCAAGCATCATTTACATTGGTGAATTTTGTTGCTTGGGCTTGTTTGTGATTAAAATTGAGGTTCTAAAGCCAAATATAACCTTTTCAACCAATAAGAAGATAAGGAAATACTTGCTTTCTTTTGTAGACTCTAAAAATTGTACAAAAGGATCTTCCAAAATATATACACTATTGTTCAACTGATTTAAGCAACTGCACAATTGTTCTGGATGGCCTCCATGCCATGAAACTGAAATGTCACTTTTATCTTTAACACCCTGCAGAATTTTAGATAAGCTTGGTGATAATACTTCTACTGATTGAAATGTTTGTCTAGCAAAACCTTTATCATCTTGATTTTGACTCTCATAGCCAGTTAATGGAGAAAAATTCTGATTGCATTCATTACCCAACCTATCAGCTACTAGATTATAAAAAGCTTGAAAGGATTTCTACAACTTATTACATATAGGTTTGAATGGAACTTCATAGGTTTCTACAAGCTGCTCATCCTTTTCTTTAGAGATTTTATGCCACATTTCCTTTAAAAACAGAAATGATTCAAAACAAAGAGGCAAATAAGCTCCACTTATTTCCAAATTTCTTGCACTTTCTTCCTCACTTTCATAGTTGACATGGGTTAGATGATCACTATTTTCAAGTTGCTGAAATTGAATTTCCTTATTCCCCATATTAGTTTTTGATTTCTCTGTAAAGTTAGTTTGGACTTGGAGAGCATGATTATCATCACACTGATCATATTTAAGAAAATCATCAAAATAATTAATGTCATCAAACATACACATAAGATCAGGAGATTTCTCCTCCACATATTTCTCTATGAATCTATCTTCTGAACTATGGTAGTTGGAATTAGCAGGAATTTGTTCATGGTTGTCAACCTCTTCCTTTTGTGAAATAAATGCGTCATGGTGATTTTGAGCAAAAAAAATATCTCTCATGGTGATCTTCTGCATCCTCTCCTCTTTTTTCCTTCATCAAAATGTCAAGTTTTTCCTCTGCAATGTTGTTTTCCTTTGCTTCTACTTTCAAATTTTCTTTTCTAATTTGCAGATTAACTTCTACATCCACTGCAATGTTATGCATCTTTTCCAGTGTTGAGGGGTTTCTTTCTCTTAGCTGAAATTCTCTCTAGATCAAATGCTCTTGGGTAATGCAAAAGAGCTAAATCATGGGGAGGTCTTATATTTGATGGCATTGAATAATAGTATTGATTAAATTTGTTTGAAAACTATTGCATTGTTTCATTTGGCCATCTTTTTAACTGATTATATACTTCTATGATCACAAGAATATTGACTTTGATTATCCATCTATCAAGGAAAAATTTGACAAAATGTTGGAAATTTGAGATGCTTGCAATAGGTAAATTATTGAACCAACTCTTTACTCTACTTTGTAAAGAAATAGAAAAATGCCTGATAATAACATCATCTTTGTCAATTTCAAATAACTCTAGATAGTTCTCAAAACCTTGAATATGTTTTTTCACAGTGATACCATTCTCTCCATCAAACATAGGGAGATACTTGTGATAATTGTTAGGGAAAGCATGGAGTGCAGGAGGTAAGTTGAGTGGCTTATATCTATCAGGAACTTTATAAGGTACATGAATATGTACAGAGATTGTATGATTAGACTTGATTGTTTGATGCTCCTCAATTGGAAAATGATCTTCATAAGAGTTAGAAGAATGCTTCTCAAATGTGTAAGGAGACTTTATATCTACAATTTTCAAAGGGAAATAATAAAAAATTAATCTAAAATCTTCTCTAAAATGCAATATATATTGAAAACTTTATTGATGAGAAAGAACATAATGTCTTGGATAACAATCCAAGTTAAAAGCTTGATCTTTTCATAAAGTTCTTTCAGGTTCATTCCTCCAATGGAGTCTTGATTATGAAATTGATTTGGAGTTGCTAGGTGGATGATTTTAACCTTTGTGTCTCTGATCACTATCCACCATCATATATTAGATCTAAACCTATAAAATATTTCTGAAGAAAATGTTAGTTCTCCCCAGTGGAGTCGCCACTATGTTATCACCCAGTAATTTCCCAAGGTTAAAGAAGGAGATCACCGAGGTAACCACTAACCACTTTTGGAGATCAGGACCTAGACTTCCTGATGCTCAGAGAGGGCTCTCTCTATATGATTTAGTTTTGTTTGATGGGATTTTAGGCTAGTTATGAAAAGTTCAAGGGGTTTTTGATTTGTATTGAATATTGGGTGGTGGAATCCTTGAAATATATGGATAGAATGACGTCTATAGACCATTGGGCATATGGAGTCAAAAGAAGGGCAGTAAAACTGGATCAACTCACTAAAGAGAATGTTCAAAGGGCAATATAGAAGAGTAGAGTGCAGGTCTTTAGGCCAGAGGGATGGAAATGTTTTAATGAGGGTTAGAGAGCAATTAAGAATTCTCATATCAGGATTGAAACGAGGAACAAAGGGTAACCAGAAACAAAGGGAAATTAAGAATCCTTTGCTATAGATCACAATGAAATAACCTAAACTAAGGAGAAATTAAGAATTCCTTAACTTAGATTATCAGTAGAAAACATGTATTTGACTAACTGTTATAACAGAGTGTAATTAAACAAATTCTGATACAATACTCTAGTTATGGCATTCAGATTTAGATAAACAATATGGAAAAAAAACTTTAAGAGATAACAACAGCGTGAGAAAATACTTGTCTGCACTTCCCTCTGCACATGAATCCTTTGAAATATCTAGTCTTTATTTATCAATCTAGCTTGCTGGCTCAGACAATGCTCCAATGGATTTACAGTCTTTCAATCAAGAAATCTATAGAAATTTCTAAGAATCCAACCTACATACTTCGAATTGTGAAGTATTTATACTAAGGTTTTATTACATATATCTCAAACTGACTTGATATTTGATCTAGGAAATACAAATATCTCCTCGCATGAAGATAGAGGTAGCTAATGAATTACTTTCATGTTGTCCCTTTTATTGTGGTATTTATAGCTTTTATGGTTTGTTTTTAGATCTTCATGCTCTTTTCTATCTAAGTCATTACACTGGAGGCTTTAGTTATTTTTTTCTTTCATTTGATACTCTCTGACTCTGATACTCATTCTATTTGATGACTTGTCTTTATCCTTTATATTTCTTCGCTTTTACTGTGCAATTTAACGTTTTACTGTGTTTTTCAATTGTAAATTCCTTTGTTTTTATGTGTATCAATATTGGGAAGTGGATACTGATCAAGTCTCAGTATGTTTTATTTATTTTTCTTGTAACTACATCTTCGGTTTGGTTCCATTGTTTTGATTGTTCATGCTCTGTATAAGTGTTTCCTTCTCGGCTCTGTGTGTATTTGTCTTCATATTCTGTTCTTTGTATGATGTTCTTCTTCTTCTTAATATCGGATTTAAGAGGTTTCTGGTCAAGTCTTGGAATAAACAGATTCTGCAACTAGTATCTATTGTTTATCCAAGCTCTAGCTTCGGCTGATAACCTGTAAAATTCAATAATAATTAAGAAAATATTGGTTTGCTAGAAGGGTGCTTGATGGCTTCATTTGCAAAGGGATGCCAGGGGAAGGGGTCATGGCAGTGTTTTGGACATAAAGGGAGGTTAAGTGGTGTTACAGAGGTTGGGTGGCATTGAAGGGTTTTATGGGTTTACACTATTAAATGGGCGAAAGGCACACAAACAAGGATTTTAAGGTTTAAAGACTTTAATAGGAAAATTTTCAAATATGGTGCAAAATTCATTTTTACAGAGAACTGGCAGTTTATTGGATCAGCAGGGAGGCAGTTTTAGGGTCGTCACACCGCTTTTATGGCATGGGTGGTTTTTAGGAGGGGTCACCCGATGTATGTCAGAGCTTGACACGTAGCCATTGGGGGGTCAGGGAAAACCGCCTTATTGGGTGGGTAAAGGTAGGTTATCAGGTTTGACCGATATGGTTGTGGTCAGTTAGATTTGGGTGATTGTGATTTGACGGTAGTTGGGTGGTGAAGCTGTGCAGAGGAAATGAATGGGAGTTGAGGGGGGGGCTAGGGGTTTTAATCACGACGGTATTGATTTATTTAGGAATTAATCATGGGTTTAAAAGGATCAGGCCAGGCTTAATGAGGGAGTTTAACTCTTTGGGTAAAATTTCTATCGTTGGGTGAGGCTGATACAACTACGCGTCATTGTATTTCAGCGCGAATGATCGGATGGTGGTCAGGTCGATGAAGAAGCATGGGTGAAATGTACGGAGGCTTAAGTGGGGCTCGAAGCTTTTAATAAGAAGTAATTTGGGTTTATTTGGGGTTAACAGGGAATTTATATGTTTTTTCAGCATATGGGTAATTCATATAGTTTTTATTAAAACTAAGGGTTGGGGTATTTTACATAGGGATTTAGTTATATATGGGGAAAGGGTTATATTGGGATTTATATAACAAAATTAGGAATTAATATGAATTGCACTGGGTGGAATTGTTTTTCCTAAGTTAAAAGGGTAATGGGTATGTGTTTTCACATTTAGCTTTATACTTTAGGATAGAAGGCTTTTTGTGGGTTTTTGAGTGGGAAGGGATTTACATGGGGGGGGGTTATTACTTTTCCTAGGTAAATGGTGTCTAACCTTAGGAAAAGGGATTTTCTTAGGGTGATGAGGGGAAATGGATTTTATGAAGGGGAAATGATTTTATGAAGGGGATTTTAGCACTTGTGTCCATAAGTCATTAAGTCGAGGGTCCAGTCCCACCAAAAGTCAGAGAAATTCTCTTAGCCTCTTTGACTTGTAGGATTTAAAAGTACTAGAACATAATTGTTGATATGAAAATAGTAAGTAAAGGGGAAAAGTGAATGAGGGGGGGTTAAACACATGAACTTGTAAACCTTTATCTTTTCTTCCTTAGTTAGCCATACATGTTGAAATATGTATCTGATCATGATGCATGTGCCTTGATCTAATTAACTTGGTAATTCAGTAACCTTTCTTCTACTTACCCATTTCTTACCTCTAACATGTTTTCTTCATTTATTTGGGTGAATTTAGGCTAGAAAACCCTTATTCTATCTAATTTTCTTTTGAAAATTAATCTATCTATATCTAACCGTATATCATCCAAGGGCTCAGATTAATCTTATGAGTTCCTTTTATTTTCTCCACCTAACTATGATATGCCAAGATTAAACTGTTTGGCCATATTTTATTCTCTAAACTATAAACATAAAATTCAAAGCATGGAATATCCAATATTAAACAGTTTGATTACCATGGATTGTGGCATGAATAACAAGTTGCAAACAATCATTATTATGCATAAAAGTAAATAGTAGTGGCATTTAGACTTGCACACTTTCATGGTCTCTTTGTTTTTGGGGTTCATATACTTTCATTTTTTTGACCTTGTCTTATTCTTTTCTCCTTTAATTTTTCTTTTAGGAAATACCCTCTTTACATTTTTTAAGTTTTATAATATGGAAAGCATTCACAGAAAGAAAAGGTATGTACAATATTACAAGGCTTAACCTTAGTCATTCAAAATTATGACTCCTATTCGTATAGGAACCTAACACCTCCTTGTACATCTAGGGAAGAAAATGGCTAAGGCTCTCTTTGCTTCCTCCTATTTTCTCTTAATGTGCATAATGTCCATCTCTAGGTCAAGGGTTTGTAGCATCTCACTCTTGAAATCCTCCAGCATGTTTCCAATTTCACCCTTGATGGATGTATTGGAAGAGGATGGACTGACCATATGTTAACTACCCCTACCCTTTTTCCTAGCTACCCTATAATGGTTTCTAAAAATAGTCTTGATATCTTCATAGATTAGATGGTAGATGTCCCCTCCTGCTAGCAAGTTTAGGGTATCTAGAAGATGTTCCCTTAGCCCTCTAAGAAGGACTAGCTTCAGTGATTTAGGGTCAAGTGTGCACTTGGCCCTTTTGTAGCTAAGATGTAATCTTTCTTCATAATCCTCTAGGGATTCATCATGCCCTAAGGTCATCCTAAAAATTTCCTCTTTAGTGTATTTAGACCCGCAGTAGTCTTGATACTTGTTGTTGAAGGCTTGCTACATCTAAGCCAAAGTTGTGATGCTATCCCCAGGTAAACCCATGAACCAGCACAAAGTTGCATCCTTGAGAATGGATGGGAATAGTTTCAACTTCTGCTGATCATTGGTGTAATCATAGGTTCTGCATATGACAACAAACTCAAACAAGAATGTGTTTGGATCTTCTAAGGTCAGGCCATGGAAATGAGGAAGGGCAAAGGGGCTTATATTCTTCATCTTGGTATCCCCATTATTTTCCCTAATGGGGAAGGCATTGTCAACTCTTTCTCTATTTCCTCTGTCATTTCTATTTTCATCCATTGGGTCAGTTGGAATGGGTTCTTCTTCTTCTTCTCCCCTTGTAGGCTCTTCAAATATCTCTAGTTTTTCTCCTAAGGGTTCCTCCAATTCACAGCCACCAAAGAAGAGGGAAGGTTGGCTATTTGACGCAGTGGGGGTATTTGGAAAAAAATTCCCTAAGTTATCCCTGTTCCTACGAGGCATGAAAGAAGTGTTTTTGTATTGTTTTGTGTTTTTTTCAAGCTTTGAAAATAATTGCAGACTGAATGAAAACTAATTGACTGAATAAAAACCATATGCTTGAATGAAATATCACTTGCAGAATGGAAAGGAAAGAAAAGAATGCAAAATGGAAAATAAACAAAACTAAATTACTTTTGCAGAAATGAAACTAATAGCAGATATTAAAGATAAGAAATGGAAAAAAGAAAGCAGTAATCACATATTACTCAGACACCTCCCCAGTAACGACACAAAAAAGTGATGAGCACCAGTATTTCAGAAAGAATGCTGCCACTCCTGGGGCTACAAACTTTACTTTACCAACCCGGGGTTCATACAAACTTGGAGGTGACAGTCATGTATGCACAAGTAAAAGTGATCAATCTGCTCATTGTCACTGCTAAGTTGGCGATAGACCACTAAGGTTTTTCAAACTAGACTTCTATTGGTTAAGAATAAGCTTGATTACCAATGAGGGGAAGAGAAATCTACTCTAAGAGAAAGCTTGTCTACTGTAGTAAGGAAAATGACTGAAATCAAATGCTAAAACACATCATTCTATAACTATATTATAAGAGGCTATGCTTCAAAAGAATGATTAGCTAACATGTAAGCATCCCACTGTACTAAGTATGCAAATTCAAAGCATCAGACATTTTATTGTTGTGCATGTAAATGAATAAAATAAATCTATCTCTCTTTTTGTCCTTTTTGGTGTGAAAGTATGAAAGCTAATCTTTTTTGGTGATGTGGAGGTGGCTTAGGAATGATGGTGAATGGTTAGAAGGTTGGGGAGACCAGTAAGAGTCATTTTCTAGCTTCCTAGAGGTTTTCTCCTCAATTCAACCTCAAAACAAGCTACTACAGGAAAACCTACATGATGTCCTAATGCGTTCTACAAGATGTCCTGAAAACCTATAGGATCCCCTATATTTCTATAGGATAAAAATGAGAGTAAAATGAGGGGTATTGAAGGTGATGGAAGGCTTAAGGAAGGTGCTTGGTGGATTGAATGAGGCAAGGGAGTGCCTAGGACCACTTCAAAACTCAAAACCAAGCTTGGGAGATAGTTGGATTTGTTCAACAAGCTTGGAGAAGTTTCTTTGTGAAATGTTGAAATTGGTGAGGGTTTTAGTGAAAGAAAAGAATGATCATGGATGGATGAAGTTGGAATGAGGTTGCTAAATATGAAATCTCTCTGTACTTCTGAAACACCTTCACTACATCAAACATTGACATTTACCCAAAAATCATGTAAACAAGAAGAATTTCAATTATCTAAGGAAAACATAATTACATGAGCTAGTTGCCTACTTTATTCATGAGGAGAAATTGTAGAATAAGATGGAACATTGATGAGATATAATGTAAGACTGAAGGTGGTCAGCTCCAGTATTGCAGCAATAATGTTGCAACTCATGGGACTCCCTTCTTTACTTTTATCAACCCGGTAGTTCGTAACAAACTTGGAAGCGATGGTGCTATATGCACAAGTACTAGATCCTGCTGCAGCTGTCACTTGGTCAACTGGCACAAGTCCTCTAGGGGCTTAAGAAAACTTATATGAGCTCTGAGAAGAATCTTTTTTAACTGATGGACGAAAGCTAACTCAAAGGAAGCTATTCTACTTGCAGAAGGAAACTAAAAAGCTGAAAGGAAACACAAACCGTAGTAAACCCTAATTTTACCAGCTAGCCCTACTGATGTGAAAAAGAGGATGCAAGCTACTAAAAGAGATGAAATTACTTCTAATAAGGTAAAATATATGTGTCTAAGCTACTTCTATCTGAAGAAAACATCTTTTTGTGTTTTTGAATAAGTTGTTACAATTATCATGCATGTGCTTTCACTGTTTTTGACTATGCAAAGGTGGATCGGCGAGAGGAAATTCTTGCGGGAGGTTGGGAAGGTTCAAAGAGGGCCTAAGGGGTCCCTAGCACCCTTCCAGAGAGTTTCACAGAGTTTGGATATCAAGAAACCACTTTCGTGAGCTTCTATAGGAAGTCTGCAGCGGTTCTACAGGATGTTCTAGAATTTCTACAAGATGTATGTAATTTTCTACAGGATGTTCAGAAATGGGATTTTGGAAGATCGATGGAGGGAAAAAGGTGAAGGATGGGGTATGGATGTAAGGTAAGGGTGTAAGGAGGTCTAGGGCTTCGTGGATGGAGTTGAGGAGTGGCGAGGATGGTTGGAGTTGTTCAAGGAGGGATAGAACAATGTTGCACAAAAATATGAGAATTAGGGCGAAGTGAACAAATGGAAAACGTGAGGAAAGAACCTAGGTTGGAGGATGGAGCAGATGGGATTGATGGAGTACAGGTGGATGGAGAGGTATTACAGGCACTCTGCAATTTATTTTTCGAATTTGACAAATGAAGACTTGGAAAATCAAGAACCTAATTACTTTGACCTAATCTGACCTAAATAACAGCAAAGGAAATGAACAAAAGTCTATTTGCAGTGAAATCATATGAAGTCAATATGAAACTGAGCAATCATGAACCTAAGCATGCAACACAACTGATATCAACTTCAGAAAATGAAAATATAACACTAATAATTGCATGGTGGAGCAAAGACAGTGTTTTTGGTGGCAGCAAGGTCGCCTTTGTCCCAGCTCATGATCCCACTAAGGGAGAGGTGAGATCAGACGTGATTGATGGCCTTTTTCTGAAGATCTTCTATTTTATTAACCTATCAAATCAATCTGAACATAAAAATCCTTTTTAATCATCAAACACAATCTAAATAACAAAACAAGATTTGAATCTAAATAGCAGATTTTATTCTAAGAATGCAACAGAAACACATAAAGGTAAACAAAGGAGGTATTGGGCACTTGAGATGGGCCCAACCCCAAGAGCTACAACCTATTAAGAGAGATTAGAGATGGTGCAAAGCTGGATTCATCTTTATTTATCAAAAGAATAGTTACATTCCAAAAACTGTCCACAAGGAAAACTTGAAAATGTGCTGAAATGCAGAGCTAAACTACTGCCTAAAAAATGACTAAAAACCGAACTACAAACTCGCTAACTTCTGCCTACAAAGTGACTAGCTGAAATGAGGCCCTAAGCCTTCTTATTTATACAAATTGAGGACCCCAACATTCCTCCTAAACTTTAGGAACTCGGCTGCCAAAACTTGTAGTTAACAACAACTTTACTAGCCCTTGCTTGACTGCCCTTGTGATAATTGATTTGGTGGCCCTTGAACTCTGAGATGATGGTGGAGAATTCGAGGTAAGGGCCCATAAATGAAGGGGACTCCTTCCTATAAATCCTCTCCCTTGTTCTTCCACGAATTTGGCTGCCAAGTGCTCATTAAAACCTTTGATTTTGTCTCAAAATTGACCAAAACACCGCACAAAGAACACATTAGACTTGTTGGCATAATGACTAACCCAATTCACTCTATTAGCATAAATATAATAAAAAGCATGAAATAAACTAATGAGAATGGTGGATTAATTCGAATTAGGAGGCTAAATGAGCCCATATAATTATCCATTTTTGGGGCTCATCAGAAGGTAGAAGAAATGATAACTAAATCCTACTCTTACAAACTAATCAAATGTTGGCCTAAGTACAGAAAACCCAAATTCCATGAGAAACTAGAATTCTATCATTTTGGGGCTGCATAGGAGTTCTTTCCTCAAATCATGATCCCTAAAGGAAGGAGTGAGGCAAAAACCACCTATTGAATTTTTTTTTATGTTCCTTTATCTCTTCTAAACTACTTCTGAAGTAAAGCACAAATGAAAGAAAACTAATATTAAGCAAACTAATCAAATCTACACTACTCATAGTGAAATAATTCTAAAGACAATTCAACCATTAATCTATGAAATCAATCTAAGCATTCAAATACAAGAGGATCCTTTGCTTCTAGCATTAGGTCCTAACCCAAGAGCTTCATCCCTCTATTTAACTCAGTACTAGATCAAGGAATTGCTCATTCTCATTATCAAAATAGAAAATTACATAACAATGTCTTCCACAAGTCTTGAACTCGAAAATGACTATTGTTTTTACAGCACAAATTTGAATCCTAATGACTCTCTAGGCCTCTTTAGTTATACAAATAAAGTCTCCAATGACTTCCTTAAATATAGGGAGGCTCATCTCCCAAACTTGAGATAAAGTAGCTCTTTGGTTGTCACTTGCTCGACTACCTTTTGATCTCCATGAGTTGGTTGCTTATACTCTGAGGTAGTGTAATTGACGGAGGAATATTCAAATGAGGGAGGAGTAAATGAGGAGGATCTAACTACTACAACCTCTCCTCCTTGTCTCATTCGAGTTCCAGCCCTTAATTATCCAAAAATCAATGATTTTCTCTCACAATCTTGCATTCAATGCACATTAGTCCACTAGGCATAATATCTCACTTTGACTCATCTCATTAAACAAAATACAATCAAAATATTTAATAATTTGTGAGAAGAGGTGATTTTACTAAGATAGGAGGTGAATTAAGGTCATTTGTTGGCTTGATGGGCCTTGAATCGAGTTCAGCATTAGTCAACCAAGCAAATCCCTACACTACTCGCCCTTTCAGCATCAGCCCATGGAGCGCAGACCAAAGTCTCACTCGAAGCAGTATTGGGGGATAGAGGAATCAAGTTTCCACACCCTAAGATGGTCGTGATGTTGGTTTACACTACCTAATCCTACCTTCGTGCAGGGCGATAAGCCTTTAGGGCTTATCGATGTTCCTTCTCTCTTGTCCTTCAACACCTTCGTGAAGGTACTCAACTGATCTTAGCGCAAATCTAACCTGAGGTCTAGGAACTTATGCGCCTCTATGATTGAGTTATTGTATAAGTTCCCAAGTTACCTTAAGTGTTACCTAATCTACTATGCATTTATAGTTACCTTCGCGTAATCCTTTACTCTTTCTTGCTTTCAATTAACAAATATAATCAAATACATTTGTGCATCAAAGCATTATAATGTAAACCCAAATTGTAACATAATATAATCAGAAGCATTAAACAGAGACAAAATACATAGCGATTGTAGAATAATTCTCTTTATTGATATCTCAAGCTTAGTATAGACTCTATCTACCATGTGCACACAGTTGTACAAGTCCGTGCACTCAGTTGCAGACTTCCATCCTAGGCCTCTCTACACTCATATTTTGAGCCTCTATGTACGCTAAGACTCGAGAACACTTAGAACTTCTTACCCAACATCCTTCTTTTTATCTCCACTCTCTTTTTAGACTCTTCTCAGACTCCCTTTTTATAAAATCCCATGGTCTGCAGACCATGGGTAGATCTTTACAGTCAACATGATACTTCACAAAACAAGGGTGGACAACCCTTCGACCTCTTCGTGTCCCGTGACCATAAAATGCAGAGACTTTACATCTTTATTACAATATCTGGGCCTTCTGCCCCAAAATGAGCTCTTGGGGGAACACATTCCTAACAATAAATGAGGAGGATCTACCTCCTAAAACCTCTCCTCCTTGTCCCATTCGAGTTCCAGCCCTTAATTATCCAAAAGTCCATGATTTTCTCTCACAAAGTTGCATTCAATGCACATTACTCCACCAGGCATAATATCTCATTTTGACTCATCTCATTAAACAAAGTACAATCAAAATATGTAATAAATTGTGAGAAGAGTTTATTTGAATAAGCTAGGAGGTGAATTAAGGTCCATATAGTTACCTAATGATGAGGCTCATTAGCATTGGAACTTCTGGAGTGGATTCATGGAGTGAATCATTGGGGGTTACTAAACCTGTTGTGGGTTCTCCACTACCATTGCTCCAACATCAACCTCATTGTTATCTAGCAATTTCTGACCTTGGTGCACGACGGATGTTTGTGGTTTAGCACTCCAATCCCAATCACTAATATGTTGATCCATTGAATCACGTTATTTCCACACTCAAGGTTGAATCTAGCCACTGGCGAAAAGATGAGTGAGCGCGACATCACCGAGAAGATGAAGGAAAAATTCAAGGTAGTGAACAAGCCGCATGGGTACTCCATCACCTCTATCACTGACCCCATGGTACAAGTTTCTACATAGATATTAGCCAGCAAGGTCATGAGAAAATTCCACGCAAATGAGGTGCCAGCGCCCATAATTTCATTGATTTCACAGTGCACAAAGGGCATGTAGTTCAATTTGACACGCTACCTCTATAGAGAGTTCCTCACAAATTGTTGTGAGGCGTAGGATGAGAGAAAAACCTTCCACTACACGTGGTTGTTTCTCTCCATCGTGCTAGTGGCTTGGGACCTACCAAAGGATAGAAAATTTCATCATGTGGACAAAGGATTGCCAGAGGCTACCCAATTTTCCTCCCTTTGGGCCACAAAGGATGTTGCGCGGGTTACAGAGACCAATGTTTTATGGGGGTTGATGGAGACGAAAATTCGTATGACCATCAACTAGAAGCCACAGTTGTCCCCAATAATGTTTGAGAAGCTTGCAGAGTATGTGGAGTTTAAGGAAGATTTCCACTGCATATATATCAGGGCGCGAAAGGATCTGCAACAAAAATGGTTTGATCTACCTTACTTGGCCACAGACGATGCCATCCTGGAAACCATCAAGCTCTAGCCAAAAGATTAGCATACTCCATTCGATATAGCCATGGAATCCAACAAATCTGTGGAGAAGAAAAAGAAGGAAGAAACCAAGAAGAAGGTCTAGTAGTTGGCCTAAAAGCATAGAAAAGAGACCAAGGAGAAGGACCTAGTGGAAAAGGAGCATGCTGCGAAGTAGCAAACTGAACAAGAAGAGTGCGACTCCGAGTTGAGTGGTAAGTTCCCTTCACCCTAGGCAAAGGAAGAGGGTAGTCAGAGCAGGGTGGTTGTGGAGATGTAGGATAGAGCACACCATTCCGGGTGGAGCGGTACAAGGAATAAGAAAAGGAGGGGCCCTGGAAGAAGTCCAAATTGACCAAGCCATAGTTAGACCCAATCATTCTAATAGAAGGTGACATTGATGAAATTGGAGATAAGGTGCGTGATACCAAAGTGGAACCTCTCTAGTAGTTCAAAAAACAACAACAATAGGTGCTAAGTACCATTCAGAAGGATCTACGTGAGTTGTAGATTCAGACGAGTAGGATCCAAGTGGGCGTAGGTCAGGTAAGCGCCACACAAACAAGTTTAGCACCCGAGACTAGTCAGGCAGCAAAGATGGTCAGATCATTAGATCTCTGGGCAGTCGCGCTACCAGAAGGATCCTTGAGCATAGAGGTAGCTGATGGCAAGGTTGTTGTAAGTTCTCTAAAGAATGTCAACCTCAACTTGGATGTGCTCCCTAATGAGTACGTTCACACACTGTAGTTAGGTGTGACAGCAGAGCTAACAACACTAGAGCGGTGCGCACTAAGTGTCATAAGTGAGTATTAGGTGAACAAGGATCAAATTTTCACCAAAGATACAGAGGATCTAGAAGCACAGAAGAAAATTCAGGTCCAAAGCCCACAGGTAGTGGCCGCGGTGGCAGAAGCATGCAGAACAGTGCCAGAATTGCATATCCCTTAGGAGGCACCATTGGAAGCAAAGATTAGAAAGCGTTTTGTGGGCATGCGGGATGCCAAGGAAGAGGTGGCCAGAGTTTAGTTTGAGCTGAAAATGAGGATAATAGAACTGGAGCTAAGTCACATCCTTCAACCCCGCTAGAGGTAAGGGAACAATGAGAAGCCACTGTCAAGGATGGAGTTGAGACAGTAGATGTCGCGGTGGTGGTCTACACTGCATTATTTGAATAAGCCATGGAATTAGTGACTATCATGTAGGAAGAGCCCACCCTAAAGGTATTAAATACAGAGGTTCATGATCTACAACAATAATATGATGAAGTAAGGGTGACAGTGTGCACCATTGCTACAACGCAATGCCTTGCCAAGCTATAGGTGGCTAAGAAGTTGCTTGCATAGGTGGAAGTAGCGTAGAAGAAAGAGGTAGTACTTAAGGCCAGATTGGAGCCTTGGTTGGATGAGGCCTACATAGTCTTCACCAATATTTAGGAAAAGTTAGCAAACTTGCAGCGTACGTAGCAGAAGAGCAAGTAGGATAGTGTAGGGCCAACCATAGAGTAACTAGTGGAATATATCAAGAAGGCAACCATGCAAAGCACGACTGAAGTATTGGTTGTACAAGTGGAGTTGGGAGATCTTAACAACAAGACGTCCATGCCAGCCGAGTGACTTGAGGGTGAGTCATGATCTTTGTGTTGGGGGCCTGCTGGGATGGGGTCCCCTAGGGTCAATTTTGGGGCAAAATCCCAAGTTTTATGTAAAAAGATGTAAAGTCTCCGTAAATTGTGGTCTCCAAGTGCGTAGATAGTTAAAGAGTTAAAAAGGGTTTTACCCTTATTTACGTAAGTTATGTTAGCTTTTTGAACATCCATCCATGGTCTGTAGACCATGGGAGTGTATAAATAGGTGTGTCTTAGAGAGTCTAAGAGGAGGATATGGATGAAGACGAATGTAATGGGTCAATAGAAGAAAGATTGTAGAAGTCTTATAGGAGGAAGAAGGCTCTACAACTGTGTGCACAAAGGCCTAGAGTTGAGTCTACAACTGAGTGTGCAAACCCCTACAGTTGAGTGCGCAGGGATGTCTTTAGTTTATAAACTAAACTGAATATTAATAAAGAAGATTATTACAAAAATTCGTATGTTTTATCTATTTACTTCAGTTATGTATGAATGCAATTTATGTTGTGATGAATGACAGGTTTATGAAATAATGTTGTATTGATGCGCGACTTTACTGGATCTATATTGTTATGTGAACACAATTGACATTAAGGGTTTATGCAAAGATTATGTCGGTGTTCGTTAAATTTATCAAACACTTAAGTAGATATGAGTAAATAATGGGTTAAGAGTAATCTTTGATGTGTGTAAGTAGTTAATTTACCTATTCAGGGTCCGTAAAGCCAGTCGTAGACCTTCGTGGAGGCTTAGAGGCTGATTAAAGGAAGTTACATTGATAATATGTAAAGGCTTATCGATCTGCATGAAGGCATATTTCGGGCACAAAATGACATCACACTGATCTCTCGGTACAGAAACTTGGTTCTAGCATTCCCCGATACTGCTTCGGGTGAGACTTTAGTCTACGCTCCGTGGATTGATGTTGAAAGGGATGGTAGTGTAGGGATTTTTTTGACACAACTAACTCTAAACCTGGGTCAGGACCCACTAGGCCAACATAAATAACACAAGTAAATATGTAGTTAACACAGGTACTTTTTACTACTTAATAGAAAACATCCAACCATAAGGAGAGTGATACTGACAGCTTCATTACACTATTTTAAAGGAGGAAATACATACATGAAGTGATATACAAATGGGAAAACATAATGTGCATTTATCTAATTGGAATTAATAAAATAGTTTCATTAATCCTTGAAAATGGAGTCCAAATCACCATTCCATTACATTTATAAAATGCGTCACCGCAAGGACCTCATGAACAAGAAAAATGAACCAAAGTGAAACCACAAAATTCATGCCTCTTGGGTGTAGAATTCTGGAACCCCTGTTTAGTTTTTATTCTCTCCTTTTATAAGGAGAGGGGAGCTTTGAAAGTAGTTACAAAATATCTTATCCATGCTCTAGCTATCTGATCAAATAGTTGTCTCGGTGTGTGAAGATATACTACCGAAATCCTTACAATTGGATTTGATTCCTTTCTCTAAAATGAAGAAATTATAGAATAAAAGACAAAAGGAAAACTAAATGATGATTGAAGAAAATATCTCCCTGCCATTCCTATGATGGCCTATGATCAGGCCATGTCTCTACCATAATTCTCTTCTTTAGTTACTCGACCGATTCACCTATCATTTTCCTTTTAATCGCTTGAACTTCCCACTTTCTAGAGCTGGGAGTGATCAATTATGGTGGTCTTAGTGGTGTCGCAGAATCATAACTGTCGACTCATCCATCTCTTACCTCTCTCCCTCACGCTATTGGAGCCCAATATGACTTGAAATATTTCCATAGTGCTGTATCAGAGATTTGACTTATCGGAACCTTTTCTTAAAATAAATTATGAAAACAACGAGTTTTGATTCCCTTGTCTCCTTTTGTTTAGTCACTTTCTATTTTCCTCCATGGGATTGAGGGTTGTGACCTATCACTTAGAATTGAGGTGCTATAGCATTTAGAATCTTGCTAGGGGCCATTCTTCCTTTGTTAAGCTCTTAGCCCCCGAGGTTCTTTAAGTTCCTCTTGACCATGCGATAGCGAAATATCATATCCCTCTCATTGACAGTTTCTAATTGGGGAAATAACTTTGGAGCTATGAAATTTTAATTCTCTGATATGCCAACCTATGATATGATGTCATCACTCCATGTGGTACTTCTTGAGTTGTGACATGTGTCACCCAAATTCCCCCCTTAGGCCCCTCAAAATGCCAAAATTTTCTGCCATGTGTCCTACTGTACCGCCATGTCATGTTGATGTTAGATGCCACTACAATTTATTGAAACCAATCATATGTTGCCATGTGTCTTTATAAAGGAGATATTAAAGGGCCTGTCCACCTTTGGTTTTGCAAGGAAATCCTTTGTTAATCCTTATTGGTGCTCCCTGATAGATTTTAATGCTATCAGAACTTTTAACAATATCACAACTTTTTAAGGTTTCCACTTTCAAAAGTTTTGATCCTCCTATTGTCATTGTTTTTATCTCTTCCAACCTTTGATGTTGCGATACGTTGATACCTAACATTCGATATGCGATCGCCTATATGACTTGTGCTTTGATGTTGCAATTGTCAATATTCTTGATGCTCTGATGTGCAATCAGAGATATGCATGATGTCTTTGGACCTCCAGTATTGCAATCTCTTATATTCTGATATGCCTTCCCAAGGCTTCAATCCTTGAAACTTTATAAGACCATATCTTTTGATCAAAGAGTCCATTTTTGGATTTCCATGTATTATTGGAAAGCTTGTTTCAAGATATTTCCAATGGAGAGGGTCTGATGCAGGCTTTGATTCCTTTTTCTACTTGGAAAATGTCTGTAAACATCTCTTCTCATTTACTCTTTGGACAACTAAAAACACATTTTGCAGTAAGTAACAACATTATCTCCAATTGGTGAGATTTCCTTACTGACAAGGTGCTGAGAACCTACAGACTAGTAGCATTCACCATTTGGCATGGAGTCAAATAAATATAGTGAACCTGTAAAACTAGAAAACCTCCCTAGAACTTTATTTGTTGGGAGTCCCCTCCTTATAAAAGCTAAAGTGTAGGACTACAAATTCTAACAACTGAAAATTAAATGCTCACCTAGTGAGCTTATTTATATACAACTCATACTTATGCATAGGGCTCAGTTAACCTAAGTGACGTCAACCTTCCAATGATACCAAGTCAGCATTTGGGTGCTAGACCTAATGACTCCATGTATTGATATTTAAAAATAAAAATAAACATACACCATGAAAAATATTCAAACAAAAAACTTGATACATGCCTGTAAAACAAAATTTGTTGTTGACCAAAGAATGTTGTCATGCAGTCAGCTATTGGGTCATAGAACTGACAAGAAAAAATTGTGGTTCCATCCCTCTCTTGAACAATTTCCGTGTAGGAATATTTCTGCAACACACAACCATAAACATTGCTTTGATCTTCAACTTTGGGCTCCTCTTGAAGGGTATGTTGTTGGTAATCTTCTCCCCACCTATTTGTAAGCATATCCCTTTGACAATCTACAACCATATCCTCCTCCTCTAAATCATCTAAATAATAGATTAGAGAATCCTTATCGACTTCCATACTAACTTATTGAAAATTTCCTTTATTTTAAGAATGTGAATTGTGAACTGGAGCCTCTTTGTTGACCTCCTAGTGGGCCTCCACTTTTTTTGCATCTTCCCATGACTAGGAATGTTACAGTCCTGCATTACTCAACATCCCATCAAAGTCATACAAATTGTAAGAAGGAGAATCATCAAATTTGGCAGAATAAGATACTAGTGGACTTATTTTCAACTTGATAATGTCTCCTTCTTCCCTTTCTTTATTGTTGGCTAGTGATTGTTGATGCAAGCATATGTTTTCTTGGAGTTGAGCCCAACAAACATCTTCAACAAAATCATTAACCTCAAAAATATTTTCAACATTAAAATGTGCACAAAATTCTTCAAACAAAGCATCCGATGGACATAATATTTTGAAAAAATGATTGAATGCTATGTGAAAACTCTTCAAGGAAGATATACTCCCACAAGGTATTGTTTTGTACCAAAGTCTAACATATCCCTCTAAAGAATATATGAATAATTTCTTTTTCATGTCTTCAAAAATAATACCCAATTATTCCGTGAATTCATGAAAATACTTAAGGTGGTGGTCTGACCTTCTATCTATATTTCCATTGAAAGTAGGAAAATAGGTATACCATTCATGAACTGTAGGGACATGATTGGGATAACTAGAAATAGAAGAAAAATCCAGTGGGCAGATTTGTTGGCCAAGAATGCAATAATGACAATTTTGAAAACCGCTTTAGGTGAGTGATATCAAGTTCAAATGTAGGGAAAGTTTTTTATTGTTTAGCATCAAAGAGAGTATGAGGCCTCTTGAAAGTTGAGATGACCAAATAATGATATAGACAATGGATTCGCCTAGGTGTTTATAATAAGATTGAAACAGTGGAATCGCTAAGGTGATAGATCTTATTGTTGGCTGAAGATTTAGATTTTAGTTAGACAAACAAATGTCAAGAAGCTTTTGAAGTACTAAAAGAAACGTTGACCAATGCACCCATCCTTAGGGTTCCCAACTGGGCACTACCTTTCCATATAAAAATAGATGCCTAAGACAAATTTGTAGGGGACACCTTAGGAAAAGTGGAAGACAATTTTTCTCGTACTATATATTTCATTAGTAAGAACATTTCTAAAGTTAATTTAAATTATACTGTCACTGAAAATGAACTCTTTGCAATGGTACATGCTTTGTACAAGTTTAGGAATTATATCATTGTTTATCCAACTTTTATTGACATTTATCGTGCAACCATTAAGTATTTAATGAATAAACATGACGTCAATGCTAGGATAATTAGATGGTTGTTATTATTGCAGTAATTTGATTTTACTATTATTTATAAACCAGGGAAAAAGAATGTGGTTGTAGATTTCTTGTTAAGACTAACCCTCCTTATAGAGAAGGAAGAAATGGTGGATGATCAACTTCTAGATGAACATATATTTTCCATCTCTATGCTTTCTCCTTGGTTTTCTCATATAGCCAAATAATTGGTTGCTGGGAGGTTCCATCCAAATATATCCTCTAAGGAGAAGAGAAATATTGTCAGTAAAAGTGCCACATTCACTTGGATTGGGGGGGAATATTTTCATATTGGAACCATATCAGATCTTGAGGAGACGCGTGATAGAAGAGGAGGTCTATGACATCATCTTAGCATGACATGATGGACCTTGTGGGGGCCACTTTACTGCTAAGAGGACAACCTTCAAATTTCTACAATAAGGTTATTATTGGCCCACTTTACATTAGGATGCAAGGAGGTACATCATCAGGTGTGATCAGTGCCAAAAGATAGGTAAACCCAGGCCCAAGGATGAAATTCCCTTACAAACTAAAGTGACTCTAGATCCATTTAAGAAGTGGGGCATGGATTTCATTGGACCTATTGATCCCCATTAGGACAAAAGAAATATGTCATTGTGTGCACAGATCAATTGACTAAATGGACTGAAACGAAGGAAGTAAAGGAAGAAACTGAGTAAAAGGTGGTTTAATTTATGAGGGAGAACACCTTCTACAAGTTTTGTTTCCAATGGTATTAGTCACCTATCGAGGAGCATAATTTATGTCAAATATAATTGAATATCTCATGAACTAGCACCACATCAAGCACATGACATCCATTTATTATCACCCATGAGAAAATGGGTAGGTGGAGGTCACAAACAAAGCGTTGGATAAAATTCTAACCAAGGTTGTTAGCAGCAACAAAAAATATTGGGTAGATAAACTTGTGGAACCCACTTGGGCTTACAAAACCACTTGGAATACCACCACTAGATTCACTCCATTTGAACTAGTCTATGGTAAGAAGGCCCTACTATCTATTGAATTCAAATATAACACCTTAAGGATGGAAGCTTAGTTAGACTTGCACCTCACTATAGCACAAGATGAGAGGCTCCTCTAGCTCAATGGTCTAGATGAATTTACGATGTAATATCTCCTACACACTAAGTTAATCTAGCTACAAACGAATATTTGGCATGATAAACACACCAAAGAGAATACTTTTCAAGAAGGAGATTGGGACCTATTGTATGATTCTAGATTCAAGGGTTTGAAAGGAAATTTAATGAAAAGATGGTTGGGTCCCTATCTAGTAGACAAATTTAATGAGAATGGGTTTGTCCAGATCAGAACAGTTGATGAGGAAGGGATTCCTCTACTTGTCAATGATTATAGGTTGAATTTGTATAAAATAGCTTTGCCCAAGGAAGAATTTATTAGTTCAATAAATAGAGAATTGAATATTATTGGAAGGCTCACAGTCCTCAATCCACACAACTTATAAAAAAAAATGAGAAAAAGAAATAAAGGTCCTAGGTGAAAACCTCCATGAGGCATATAAGGCCAACTCTAGGGATGAAAACCTCTTGTCATGCGGAAAGAGTTATATTTGCGGACAAATCTAACCTCCCTAGGAGTCTAAGACTCTCTAGTGACAAACAAACCAAACAAGAGCAATCCTTCTCTAAACACACATTATTCTATGAGAATTCAAATGTTTTCGATCTTACCTTAGGTCCAACGCTTGTTGTAGCAGTCCAGCCTTGCTGATCCAGATGAGCTCCTCCTTCACTTTCAGACCTGCATACACTAACAAAGCAAACGATTACATAGCATCTGAATATTCATCATAAAACAAAGCATATTTATCACATTGACCAAGGAATACATGAAATAATTCATTAACAAATCATTGAGAAGAATGGACTTATTTGTATTAAATAATCAAAGGAACCATTACAACCTGAGCCTTGGTGTTGTGCAAGCTCCTCCCAGGGTCCAGCAAGAGATTTCCTCTACTTTGACAAGCTCACCCACTCCCACTATGGCAACAAGGAAGGATAGTGATCTCTCCTCACAAGTCAACAAATGGAAGTCCTAATTCCAGCAACATTTACCCTTTAGAATGTTCAGCTTTCAATCTCTCCCTCCTTTGGCCCAATGCCTATATTTATAGTATTCTAGAGGAGGTTATTCAGTTCCAACATCAATGGGATACTCCCTCTTTTGGATGGGGTAGCTCCTCTCTTGATGGGATATGCTCCTCTATCATAGGGATGCATGAACCATCTGGAGGCGCTCAATACATGTCAAACACTCTTCTAGAAGGCTCTAGAAGTGACCACAAGTAAATTTTTAATGATGAAACTCGCGCCTTTTGACCTTTACAGGGGTACGCACCCAACCTTTGGCTTACAGAGCATACAAGTACGCAGGTACAGTGTGTTTGGAGTGCGTACACGCAGGCAAGGTAGAGAGAACCTGCGTACCTAGAGATAAACATGGTTTTAAGTGACTTTCTCTCTTTTTGAAGTTTGACATGAAGAGCAGAGGTATGAGGCTTGACAAGGAGGACAATATGACTATTGATGGAGCCATATTAACTGCAGATAGTCATGGTGACAAATTTCGGTGTAACAGCCCCTTAAGCCTATCTCAACCGAATAGCCTTTTCAACAATGGGGTCTTGACTTCATAGGTGAAATCCATCCCTCTTCTTTAGGCCAGCACAAGTGGATTTTAACAGCCACCGACTATTTCACCAAGTGGATTGAGGCCATCCCATGTAGGCAAGCCAATGACTCCACTATTATCTGATTCCTTGAGGACAATATCCTTTCTAGATTTGGCTGCCCTGAGAAAATCATCATTGACAATGTTGCTTCCTTCAAATTCAAAAAGATGATCAACTTCTGCCATAAATTTCACATTACCTTGGGCCACTCTTCATCCTACTATCCTCAAGGTAATCAACTGGCCGAATCATCCAACAAAAGCCTCATCAACATCATAAAGAAAGTGTTGGAAGAGAACAAAAAGAATTGGCATAGGAAGCTCACAAATTCCCTATGGGCAGGCAAACTTTAAACCAAGAAATCCATTGGGATGAGCCCTTATGAGCTAGTATATGGCATGGAAGCTAGATTTCCTTCATCTTTGGGCATTCCTACTATCAAACTGTTACAGGAGATTCAGGCTGAACCAAATGACATTCAAAGAAGAATTAATCAAACCATTCACCTTCAAGCAAAACCAGGAGAGCAAGTGTATACAGGAGCTCAATTTTGCAGGAGAAAGCTCAAAAAGATGTGATGAAAGGGCCAAGGCGAGCGATTGCTGGTTGGCAAAAAGTTCTAAGGTGGGATTCACGAAGAGAAGACAAAGGAAAACATGCAAAATTCGATTTTCTTTGGAAAGGTCCATTCATTATCAGCGCAGTGCAAGGCAACAACACATATTTCCTCAAATCTAAAGTTGGTAGCACTGCTGAAGAGGGCCCTGTAAATGGCCGAATGTTAAAGCATTATCATGATCCCTTTTGTTAAAAATAACCCAGCATCATCATGTCTGTACAAAAGTTTGTATATATCAGCATTTTGTTTTATTTTTTGTAACAGTCCAAATGATAGAGCACGCAGAAGAAAGCAGGCAGTGCTATATAGGTCACAAGAAATTTAGTTGAGGGAAAGTGTTGTTCTCATTCCAAACTTCCAATTATCTGACAGTCAGCACTATGAAATTTCAATCTACAGCAACAATAGAAGATCAAGGCATTCTGACCTGTTGTTCTTGACTTTTCACAAGGAAAAGCCATCCCCAAGTGGAGCCACTATTAGCCTCCTGCTGCAACAGGTTACTCATCTTCCATGATTGACATTTTTACATGCCAAATATGTCATTATTTGCATGTTGCAATGTTCCATATTTGCTACAGAAGCCAAAGAAGGATGCCATGAGAATGTGTCAGTTCAAGTGCCACTGTTGTGTTCCAATTTTGATGTACTAGTCCATTTTTGAAGAATTTTCGGTTAAAGGGAGGTCCAAACAGTTTAATCTTGGTCTCCCTAGGTTTCAATTTCATGTTTTAGAATATAGAGAATCACCATCTGTCCAAATAGCTTAATATTGGCAGATTCCTAGATAGATAGAGAAGCAAGGGTGCTCAACAGCCTAATCTGAGCCCTGGATGAAATAAGTGTAGATATAGATAGGAAGACAATAAAAGAAAAATTGAAAAGCTGGGTCTGCAAGTCTAAGTGCACCCAAACCAAAAAGAAGAAAAAATGCTAGGTAAGTAGGCTGGGTAGGTAGTTTTGAGGTTGCAGAATGTTGATTTGTGATCAATTTCATGTTTTCAAGTGTCATATCCGTTCAAGTCACAATTATCAGGCAGTTGCCATTTGAAGGACTCAAGCGAGGCATGTCTAACTTCCCCTCCTTCTTCTTTCCTCAATCACTCACTAACTTCCTCAAAGAGGTCAAGATCTGCTTGATATCTCTCAGTTTCATCATTTTCATATCAATTGCCTTGGTAAAGATCTGCTTTGCTCAAGGAATATTCATACTCCCTTTATGAATCATTTTTCCCCTTAATAGCCTAAGATTCACATACTTAGCACTTTCTCATCATGGTCATATTAACTACTAACTTTACTATATAGCTCCCTATCTATCTCCCCATCCCCTACTAAAACTATGTTAATAAATCCCCTATATACTTATCCCTTCCCCCTGGTTGAAAAATAACCATAATTATCCCTTGGGAATTACTAAGTTTGCCTGAAACTTAGTAAGAACCCTCATGTTGTTTACGAAAGCCCCTTCCAAACACATTGGGACTCACTCCTATGCATAAAACCCATGCTCCGCCCTTTCTCCTAAAATGCCCCACATTCAAATATCTAACCCCACGCAAATTTAACCCCAAAAACCCACTTTCCTAATGTTCCCCCCCCCCCCGGCGAATTAAATAATAAAAAATTGGCGCACGGGGCCCCATCCTTATCCTTCCACCGACTTACCTTATCCGCCAGCCATCAGATCTACAGCGCCCGCGATCTACGGTGGGCGGGTATTTTCCCGCCCCGACATGCCGAGGGTTAGCGCCCGGCACATCAGCGGTTTTGCCGTCGTACTCCCGCCATGCGTTGCCCTCCCAACTGTGGTAGAGCCTCCCTTGCCGATACTGCCTAGGCACAAAAGCGGTGCGCCCAAAACCAGAAAACCGCCCTCCCCTCGAGTGATTTAAGCACCACGTCACCTGCCACATTGCTGCCACCTCACCCCTTCCTTCCTGTGCCTTGCTGACATCACCCTGCCACCATGTCCCTGCCACGTCATCACTCTACCGTACTGCCATGTCACCTTGCTGACATCATCATGCTGATGTCATCACCGTACAAGGGGGTCCCACTGCTGATGTCATGCTGACGTCACCCGCCAGAAAAATTGCGCAAGTACAAAATCGAAGCTTCGAAAGCCCATAGTGAAATTTTGAGGTAGTTTTTGTTGCACGATTAGTGCTTAGCACTAATCATGCATCGCTACAGGAAATGAGCCAAATTGGGGAATCTTTGGGGAATCTTTTGATTCCTCAATCACTTTTGCACCGAAAAGGCAGAAAAGGCCCGATTTAATGGCTTTTAGCATAACGGCAGAAAGAGAGAGGCCCGATTCAGGCATTAAAGAGTATCAGAGCCAAATTGAATGCCAAAATTCATGAAAATGAGTATCAGGATGCGGCAAAGTGTATTAGTGAAAATCTATTAGCGGTCTGAAGCAGATAAAGCATTAAAGAACCCTCCAGCAAAGTCAACAAAACAATAGATGCCATTAAAGAGCTCTCAAATCACACTTACTGCACATCAAACTCACATAAGAACAATGGAACAAAACTCAAAGCACAGTTATTGCAGAAGCACTACACCAGGTCACCAAGGACACCATATTAACTCATTTTGATCCAGCTGCCTCTGGCGCAGCTTAAGAGATATTTACTTGCATTTAATTTTAGCACTAGTTTAGGTTTAAATTTTTTTTCCCGCAGACCTGTTTAGGTCGGCTGTAATAAATATTTTGGATATTTACCCTATATATAGAGCCCTAAACAATGTAATGAGGGTTGGTGATTGTTGGTTGGATGTTTTTCTTAAGCAGAGACTCGCACTGTATATCTGAGAATTTCTATAATCAAAGACTGCTTACGAGCTTAGAGAATTGTTTACTGTGTTTAATGGTCGAAGAGTGACTGTGGAATTCTTGTGATGGTACATGACCCAATAAGTGCTTCTTACCTCTGTTTTCCATTCATAAATCATTATCTAAACAATAGAAAGAAAGATTAGCTTAGAACTTGTTTAATTGCACTCTATGCTCAATTTTTGCTGTTTCTTTATGTTTTTCATCTGTTTTAGGCATAAATATGAATTCCACATGGCTCATATTTTCCCTAATTCACCATGTATGACAGTTATCCAGGGATTATTAACTGCCCCTAGATAGAGCTCATTTTCCTTCCCTCTGTTAAGCTGATTGAGAGATTCTTAATTGCCTCTCATTCCTTACATTTCACTCCATCTCTTTAGCTTCAAGGTTTTTTCATGTGAAGCTACCTTGCTCCATGTTCCTCTTATGATCAAGAAAGCACACCTGTAATCCTACTCCTTGACTCCATGCCCAATGGTTTGAAACTTATCACTCTATGCATGCCTCTCTGCCTGAAATCAGTCTCCTTCCATCCAAACACCATCCAAACATAAACAAAACCCATTGAACCCAATAACTAGCCTAAAATCATCATCAACAAAGCTAAATCATCAAGAGAGAGCCCTCTCTGATTGCAGGTGGGCTAGAACCTGCAATCCAAAGATTGGTTTGTGGTTACCTCGGTCGTATCCCTTCAGGAGCTTAGGGACAACCTGAGTGATAACAGAAACCACCCAAGATACCATCAATCCAAATAATCAAAAGACCTTACAACCTTAGATCCTTGAAGACATTTGACTAATTCTGGAGTCAACACAATAGCATTGTCGTGCTTCCAAGTAGGTTTGTTATCCGCTAATTTGGACATCCGCTCGTGTAATTCACAAGGGAATGTCGAAAAGAAAATTTTGCGTACTTCTATGTAGAGATACCTTTGTAACCACTTTTCGTTTGACAATCACAAATTCCTATTCTCCTGGGCTATAAATTCGTGCAACTTATGGTCTATCCCCTTCTCGATTTCCTTGTTTGTTGGTATCCACTTATGCCACATCACACATTCCTTGGATAGATCCTGGTCCCGGAAATAGAACCATTTGTTGGTTTGAGGGGGCTCTGACATATGTTGAGAGTTAGTTCCCCTAACCAACAAAACCATACACTACCGACCATTTTGGAAAAAATTCATGTAGCACAGGCTGGAATCTCACCTAAGGTAGTATTGGGGGATGCTAGAACTAGGCTTCTACATCCATAAGACTATGTGATGTGGGGTTAAGGAATATCTGCAATCACAAGCATGATATTAACTTCGCAAACCCTTATTCATTAAATTTCTGAACTTAAAGTGATTTTTAGTTAAATTGAGCTATAAACTTCGCGTAAATGTCTAACCATGAATAAAATAACATATAATAGTAGATCTAGATCTTCATAGAGTACTTAAGAAAAAATATAGATAAATGTCATTTGATTGTGTGTAAATACAGAAAATACACAAGTATCTAAAAATAGACACATAATTGCTTCAAATATCCTTTATTACTTCAAATATTCATTATACAAACTTTCCAAATCTTGTGCACACAGCTGCAGGGGCCCAAGACATGATCATCCTTCATCTTTCCATTCCTAGACCAAGACATGGTCATCCTTCATCCTTGATTCTTCGATTTCTTCATATTCCCACCAAAATCGAGTTGCATCATGTAGCACCATGTAGCACCTAGCATCATTGATCATCATGTCACTATTGAGCACAGTACCTGTTATCACTAATATCTAGCATCAAGCATCATTGAGTACCATCTTATGGGAACAACACTGAGACCTCATCCAAACTGTACTTACTGTGATATATACATCCATATTATAGTGAATATATGTCGAGACACTGAAGAAGATATTGTTGTAATGTCACCCCAAACTAGTTCAAACTATGTTCACTGTGGTAACTGAACTCATTGCTATCTTGACCACCAAGAACCTCAGAAAAATAAGTGGAGGAGATTGTTGTGGATGACCTTCATCCTATATCTATTGTATCCATATGAAATATCAGAAATATATCGAGATTGATTTTCCTGCTACCCATTTGAGCTCATAGAGAGATTTTATAATCCGATACTAGAGAGATCTATGAGATTCCGTCCATGATACATTAGAGAATTTGAACTTTTGTATGTCCATACTCCATTACCAAAACCTCAGAAGATTTCTGGACTTACCTTTTTCCTTTGTCATCCAAAATTACAGAGATATGCAAATATCTCTCACTATGGAAATGTGATGGGTATAGGCTCCTTCATTTAGTTGTTTTCCCCTATATTTGGTCTGACATGACTATTTCAGAGGGTGTTTCTCCATATATGAGCCGACTTGTCATTTGTATACATTTTGAGGCTGACATCAAGAAGACGATGGTTTTTATTGTCTATTGTAGGGCTTCTAGTCAACTTCCACACCTATATACATTGTTTATATGCCCAAGAAGGGTCATACATGACATTGAATTTAAAAAAAAAATCCCTTGCTCATGAAACCCATGAAGCAAGCCAATAATAATTTATTTTATTAATTACATCATTTATAATAATTACATGTCATTATGATGACTGAAGCTAGTTACATTCTACAACACTCCCTCTTAACTAGGGAGGCATTCATAATGGTACTTGATCATTCTCAATCTAAATAATTTCTCATATGAAGAGTCGGATTGGTAACCCATCTATCATAGGATCATAGTAACAAAAATTGTTTCCATAGAAAGGCCTTGAATGACAGCTCTATCTCGCATTAGATCAAAGAACAATGTTGGTGAGACCAATGACTATAGACACCTTTATCATTGTATCTCAAGGTACATACGCACCCGGGTGTTCACTGAGTATGACCTTCTAGGAATATTCTTATCTTGGGTTCCCATCCCTCAAAGAATATCAGTCCTCTTGCCTACTCTTGTCTTGGATTCCCTACACATCCTCAACTAGCATCAAAAGCCATATGATTACCCAATCCTTCATTCTTTCTTCTGAAGTGAAGACAAGAATGTTGTGTCTATCTCTCCCTCTCAACTAAGGAAGATATTCCAATTCCTATAAAGGAATGCACCCATGATCCTTTTGATGGGGAACTTGCCCATGGTTTCTCTTAATTAGGGACTTGTCAAAGCTCCCTCTTAACTAGGGACTCTCCTTTTCATCAACAACTTCTTCTTCGTGGGTCCTTTAGCTACTTGATCAATTTCTTTCCTTGATGTCATGAAATTTAGTACAACTTATTCCTTGTAGAGCAATAGCCATTGATCACTTTCATCCTTTATTCATAATTTCATTCCTTTCTTCATGGAAAGTGGCCTTCTTGGTACATATATGTAACCTTCTACATATGGCTACTTCTTCCTCATCATGATTATTTCATGAATTTCAATCCACCACATGAATGCTAGTTGTACTTGCACTTACAACTCTAGTTTCAGTGGCCCTAAACAAACTCATCCATATATTATTCAAGAAATCAAATAGTACCTTACGATATGGTTCCTCATCATGACATATTCCTATATGTATTGGCATCCTACATACATGTTGACACATCTCCTAAAGATATACATTGTCAAGGGTCTACATCTTTTTCAGACTCTCATCAGAGTCTTCATATCTTTTCGGGAGATTTCCTAGTCAAATATTCTTGGTCTTTTAGATGGTTATCACCTTCATCATGGTAGAATATCTCACAATGTCTTCCTTTCTTACACATTCCATTCCTAGGAGCTTCCAATCATAGGTCCTTAATTGTAGTCAACCACCTCATACTTCATATCAAGACATATTATGTTGATTTCATCTAGTGTGACCTATGCCTTCCTGCATCCTTTCAGAGGAGGAGATCATTTTCCATTGATCATGCTTCTCAAGGTAAAAGTAGTGATCCATGTTACATACAACCATATGACATGACTTTATAATATTAAATACATTCGTACATACCTCATTTTACCTTTAGATCATCTAAGCTTCTTCTAAAAACTTCCTAGATTGAAAGGATCTTCAACCCCTTGATCTGCTTCATTTCTCATGTCATCATACCATCATCCCATGAATTCCATAGGTTGGAGTTTCTGATGAAACACTTTCTTCCACTCTAGATTTGTGAATCCTCTGATGAGGATTCGATCAGAGAATATTGAGGGTCTCACATATCCTTATTCAGAAGATGTTTCCCTTTTGACTGATGTATGATGAGACTTGTCCTAGATGAATTTTTCCTTTGATATTTCAATGAGGTCACCAAGAGCTATATTATTCAAAGTTGACTACCATAGATTTTGTTCCAGGGGTCCTTCATATTTCCCTATGGCAATCTCTTGCTTCTAATTCCTTTCCTTCATTGTTCTTCCTTCTTTCAGTTTCCTCCATTTCTTCGGTGAAATGGGTTTCTTCTATATTCTTCTTGTTATTGTCCTTATTAATCTAAGGAAAATATTTCCTGTAAAGTACATAACCTTTTAGTTCCATGGCATTTAATTTCAGCTATGCTCTTTTTCCCTTTTCTGAGTACTAGAATTTTTCTAAACTTCCTTTCCTCTAATAAATGTTTAATTCCTCAACACTTTTTCCCTCAATTTTTCCTTTTATATATAGACATCACAAATTGAATTTAGCCCATGAATTTTGTTACCCTCGTGATGATTTCATGAATCTTTATTTCTAATGCTTCTAGGATGCCATACCACATATTATTTTAGACATAACCTATGCAATATATAAGAGCCAATGAGAGAGAATATGTTATTTTTTCCTCATCTCCTCCTATCCTTTCCATGATATGAACTTTTCTTTTCTTGTAATGTTCATAATTATTCTTCTAGCTTCTTTGATGTCTCCAGTTTATGTGAGAGGAGCTTAAGAGTTCCTTCCCATGGATTCGAAGAAGACTTATTGATATTTTCAATGAATTCACTTCTCTACAAGGAATATGAAAATCCTCCTTATTCCATGTAATGGTCTTTGGTAACCCAACCAGCTTATTGATTTCCTTGCAAAATGAAGTCATTTAACCAAAATTGATTAAAGAATGAAAAATACTTACTTGTCACGTGAAGATGAAATTTTCACCTTCATCATGTTAAAATTGGTTGAGGCAGATGCATTGATGCTTACTCTGGATGAGATCCTTGTTGTAATGATAGGAATCTTTCCTTCTTTCCTTCAAGATACTTCAACTTATACATGTGATACTTATGATTAACAAATTGTTAATATACTTGAGAAGATACTATTTTCTATCACATAAGTGGACTATGGAACCTTGTAGCATTTTATTGAAGTTTTAGCGTTATGTAGAACCATAGAGGATCGAGGTCACTTGCTATGATCATCACCTTATAGTACCAAGACTTATCGCTGGTATGTTGAGATCATGTTATTATGATATTATAGAGATCATTATATGACATAGACCGAGACTGTGAGAGGCACCGAAACTGGTGCCATGTACTCGAGTTCAGAGTAGTGTGATCTAGTATCAAGACCTCATATTTTGAATAAGATTACTTAATCATATTGTGGCACTGATACCCCAAAATCATAGTACCCAAACTATGAGTAGTATGGAATTTGAGACTATTATTACGAAAGGATTCAAACCAGTCTCAATCTAGTCTTTATTGTAGACTATTTGATTATAGAGACAAAATCCTTTGTTGTTGTAGATATATGTTGTAGAATGATTCTTCAATATTTGATGTAGATATTTATATTTTTCTTTTGATAACCTTCAACTTCATTTGATGCACTTCTTAAAACTTGATCCTTAAATGTTTCTTATATGCCCTTCCTTTGAATTCAACACCTTAGCTCTGAAGCCATGTTGAAGAATCTAGGGCAATTAGGTTAATAATATTCTTCTCATGATGATAGCTATTTGTGATGTACATTTTACTTTATCTTATTAACATAACATTCTCTTGTTATTATTAGAGTGTGTTTTCTTACTTCATCAAATAGTTACCAAAACAAAAGAGACAAGAATACAAGATGTTGGCTATCTACCATGGCCAACAAATTCTTCTTATAGAGACCCCAATTGATAGATATCAAGACCAAGACCCTTGACCTATGTTGCCATTCCTATACCAACACACAATCATCCTTCTTCCTTGATTCTTTGATTTCTTCATATTGTCACTAGCACCGAGTCACATCATGTAGCACCATGTAGCACCTACCATCACTATTCATCATGTCACTACTGAGCACAATACTTAGTATCAATGAGATATAACATCGAGCATCAATGGGTACCATCTTATTAGCACAACACTTAGACCTAATCCAAATTGTACTTACTGCGATATATCCATCCACATTATAGTGAATTTATATGCCAAGACAGTGAGGAAGATATCACTCTAATGTCACCTCAAACCAGGATGCACTTTGATTGTTGTGGTAACTGAACTCCTTGCTATCTTGACCACTGATAACCTCATAAAAATATGCCATGGAGATTTTTCTAGATGATCCACATCCTATCTTTGTTGTACCCATCTGAAATCTCATAGATATATCGAACTTGACTTGTGTGTTTCCCTTTTGATATCACGGAGAGATATGTTATCTGAGACAAAAAATATCTATGATATTCTCTCTATTATACCTTAGAGAACCCAAACTTATCTATGTCCATAATCCATTGCCAAAACCTCAGAATAATTCCAAACTTGTCTTCTGCTTTTGTCATCCGAAATTACAGATATACGTAAACATCTCTCACTGTGGAAATGCAAGGGGTATAGGCTCCTTTATATAGTTGTTTTCCCCTATATTTTAGCTGATATGACCATTTTAAAGGGTGTGCCTCCATATGTAAGATGAATTTTCATTTGTATACATTTAGAGGGTGATATCAAGAAGAGGATGATTGTTCTTTTATATTGGATGGATTCTAGTCAACTTGTAGACCTAGATACATTATGTATATGCCCATCATACATGACACTGACTTTAAAAACAAAAATTACTTGCTCATGAAACCCATGAATAAAGACAATAATAAAATATTTTCTTCATTACATCATTTATAATAATTACATGTCATGATGAAGAATGAACCTAGTTACATTCTATAACAACCACCAATAATGGCAATGGCTGTCAAGGTACAACAACAAAGTCCACAAGTGTGAATAAGGAAGATGAAGTCAAAAACCCAAAGAATCATTCAATCGAAGGCCAATGATGTGAACCTATAATTGAATGCGAAGAACCTGCCATTGAGGCATGCAAGCTCCAAATTACTGAAAGGGAGTTTCTAGATCATTCTCCTGGATAATGAGCTAAAGTCAACAGGAAGTGATCTATTGAAGGAGGGCTATAATGTATCCAACATCATTGACATGAAACAAAATATATTGATTTAGGATTGTTTTATAAAGGTTATATAGGGTATAAGAGGTAAAAATGTAGATAGGACTTCTCTTGAACATATCAGCAACATGACTCTTGAGTTTGGTAGCATTTGACTCAACATAGCATCAGAGTTCATGATGACAATATGGTATAATCAAATGAGAGGAAAATTGATTCCAAAAACTTAGGAAGGAAAGTGATGAAGTGTGGATAACCCAAACCTGACACGAGCGATAGATGAGTGTCATGTTCAAGAGGGACATGCTGCCTTTACACAAAATACAAGACGTGTTCACTCTCATTTTTTCCCCACTATTTCTAGTGAGTACCTCATTATTTTTTATTGCAATCATGAAGAGGATAACATATTATTGTCATATAAGTCCATCCCTTGAATGAATCCATCCTAGTAAGTTGAATAAGACCTAGGAAGCAGTAACTTGATCTCGTCATGGTGACAATTCTTGCATCGTTTAAGTTTAAAGATTCTGCAGGAGGGGTAACTCGAGATATTTTTCATGTTTAGATAGGAAAAAAGGAAACTCTAGAGGTCCCTTTTTTTAGATAATCTCTCAAATCCAAAAAGGTAGGAAATAATATTCAAGAGACCAAGGTATTCCATTTTCGTACAATAGTGTATCTCGGCCTAGAAAAGGGTTAAACTTATACTGAGTAGACGTCATTTCATTTAGTTTAGCATGTTTGAAATGACAAGTACTTGGTAATATTTTCATACTTCGAGAGTCAGAAAAGAGATGAAGGATGACTCCAAGGGGTTCCTTTTTTCGTTTATTTTTTACGAGTTTGAAAAATTGACAAAATAAAACTTGTTGATTCAGTCAAAATTAATCGTTGTAGAAGTACACACACATTACCCATTTCGAGAAAAAATATTAAAATATAGGCAAAATTTGCCCTAAATGGTAAACATATCTCAAAAAACTTATAAAAACTCAAAAAGTAAAAACATTTTTACCATTTGAAATTTGGTAATTTGGAGAGCAGTTTTCACCCCAATTTTCCCCGATCTTCAGGGGGGTGCGACCAATCCAGAACATCGTTTGACAATCCATTTGCATTAGGTAAGAGATATGTCCTTCCTCTACATTTTTGTTTTGGTTTTAATTTTTTTCATCCATATAATAGAGGGTGAGGAGGTAGAAAAATAATTGTGTTGAGAGCTATCAACATGGGTTTTACCCATCAAACCTACACTGCTCACCCTAATCTCAACTGTGCCAGCATGCTGGAAGCGTAGAAAAATAGGGAAATAAATGAATTGGGGCAGACACATAAAAGATTTGAAAAATCCTCCATGGTTAACGATTGTTCTCCAAATTTCTTTCCATAGAAGCTCATAAATGTTTCTTTATGAATGTTCCCTAGGTTATTCACTGAAAAATGGTGATTCAATGGAAGGATAGAGGTCATGAAGTAGAAGCGCATGAAGTAGCCCAAGACCCAAATTGCATAGCAACCCTTCGAGCATGTGGATTACTCAAATTATTCTGTATTCCTTGGATTAAGACCCATATTGAATTACTGCAACATTTGGTTAGTTGGTGGGATGTAGACCACCCACTGTTTATTATTGGAGACCAAGAGCTTGAGATAGATGTCACAGAAATATATTTCATATGGTATTATCTAGAAGGGGACAACAGATTCAACTATCCAGTTATCATACTAGAGGAGAGAGTACATATATGCTAATAGGGAGACATATTCTAGGCTCTCAGAAAACTAAGAGTGGGAAGATAGACATAAAAACTATCACCAATCTCCTATTAAGAACAATTCTCCATACCATGGCTCAAATAGCTAGACCTCAAGCCTTGCATGAAGTGACTAAATCTCATTTCCAGTATGCCATAGATTGTTTAAGTCCCACATTTTTTAACTTGTGTGAAGGGTTTTTGGTCACCATGAAAGACAAACTCACGAAATGTAAGACAAGGAAGTTGAAACAATTCAACTATGGATTTATCTTGGTGACATTCTTCTTAAAACATGTACCATTATTTATAGATCAGTGGATAGAGGTGGATGATCCAGGGGCTAGAGATCCATGATTGTTGAGATGGGCTGAGTTGTTGCCTGGTCATGGAGGTGGTCAGCAAATGCCTTTTCCTCCAACATTCTTTAGATGGCTACAAAATCAACTCGTCAAGGTAGATGATTGGGCATACGCCGGTACATATTTTCAAGGAGATCCCAACCTTCCACTTCCACTTGGTACATAGTGGACTAATGCAGGTAAAAAACTATCTTTTAGGCTTTTAAGTTTTTTGATATTTTTATTTTATGTCAATTGAGATTTGATACTTGTGACTTTTTGAAAAATTGGACTAGAGAGACCTCTATGGTTTTCTCTTATATCTAGGAGGGTAGCATGACAGATCGAGGATGCACCCTATGAGGAGGAAGTTGACCTAATCGTAGAGGTTGAACGCAACCTGGAAGCCTTGACAATAGGCGTTCTAGAGTATGCCTCTATTGATGAGGTGCCACTATGGTATCAGTGGCATATCGTAGGAGTTTCAGCTAGACTACATTTGTCATTGAACCGAGTCATCACAGATGTTTTGTTCTACCATGAGCACCATGTTGGCAGATAGCCATATATCTAGTTTTCATTTTTTTGCACTTATGTAGGTTCAAGAAGCCATGTGCCTGAGAACAAAAAATTTGAGATTTTGATGTAACATACATTTTTCAAACTCTCTCTCTCTCTCTCTCTCTCTCTCTCTCTCTCTCTCTCTCTCTCTCTATATATATATATATATATATATATATATAATATATATATATATATTATATATATATATATATATATATATATATATGTTTTACCTTTTAAATCTAATATTCCTACTGTGTGATGTTTTTCATTTTACATGTGTCACAAACGTCTATCTAATACATGATTTTCTAATGTATCTTTTAATTCATTTAGATATATTGGAATATGTTGATAATTAATGTAATCAAAATTTATTTCCAAGAGATTAACACATAAATACATCGTTAAAATATTTGGGTTTCTCACAAAATAATTCCTGTTTAACTATAATACAATGAGTTGTGATTCAATTTTAATAACTAATGCCCTAATACCAAGAGCAATAGCTCCTGACAATAGTTCGATAACTACACTATATTTGGAAATGTTGCTAGTTGTATGACCTAGACATATGCCCTGTAAGCTCACTAACTCACCATTGGGAGCATAGAGTGCCCACACAATGGAAGAGAGGTTTCATGTACTATGGCAACAACCATTAGTGAAACTGATATGAGAAAGAAGGTTAATTGACATATGCAAAAAGAGTTGAACACGTTGTAATTAGGGAAAACATGTTCGCAAAAATGCAAACATTCACACCAAAAACTGCACATTAATGACACACATAGTAATGCACAAGGTATCTATGCAAAATCTAGGCATAATATTTTTTGCGATAGAGCCCATTGCAGGGCATAGAAAACTAATTTCCATCATATTCAACTAACTTGTATGCACCCTTTTGTAATACACATCTAACGAAGTAGGGTCCATGCCACACAGGCTCAAATTTCTCATCTCCTAATTTGTCATTAGCCTGGTCATATAACATGACTAAGTCACCTTCTGCATATGCATGAGTCATAGTTTTGTCATACTACATTTTTACTCTTTTTCTCTAAGACTTAGTTACTAATGCATCAATTTGACGACTCTTGTCAAGACGTTCTAAATAAGGTAATCGTTCTTATTCAGGTGAAGTACTAGGGAGTAATTCAACAAATAGTTTTAAATATGTGATTTTGCATACAATAGGTAGGGTGGCTTCCAGACCATAAACCAATTGGAAAGGTGTGAATCCAGTCGGCATCTTGGTAGTGCTTTGATATGTCCATAATGCCAAAAAAAGCATGAGATTCCAGTTCTTTTTGTGCATCACAATGGTTCGTTGAAGCATTGTGACCAAAACTTTGTTAATAACTTCAACTTAGCCATTGGATCGTGGGTAGCAAGGAGTTGAGCTATCATGACATGAGCCCAACTGAACAGGGATTTTTTCCATCATGTGATTTCGGTAATGGGAGCCATTGTTGATGACTACGGCCTATGGTACACCAATCTGAGCTATGACATGTTTGAATAAAAACAAAACCATAGCTTCACCATCAAAAGTGTAGGTAGGCATCGCCTTTGCTCATTATGTAAAACAACTAACAACAAGGATGATGTATCCATGCCCCCTGGTCGAGCGAGGGTTGCATGTCATAAAATCAATGCCCCATTTGGAAACTGGGCCAATGGTGATAACCGGGTGCAAAGGAGTAGTTGGGGTTCTTAGCTTCCAGTTGTAAATTTGGCAAGCATGGCATTATTGGACTACAAGAATGTAATCTTTGAAATAGATGGCCAAAAATAACTGGTGCAAAGGATCTTTTGAGTGATAGCATATCCTAACATATAACTTCCACAAGCTCTAGAGTGGCATCTATTCAAATATTTCTCAACTTGCTCATGCATCAGAGACCGTCGAAGGACCAAATCCATGGCAATTCAGTATAAGGTATCCCTAAAAATGCGATAGGGTTGGGACTGGTACTAGATTCAGTGCTGGTCAGACTGAGATAACTTTGATCGAAATGTATGATTTTGGAGTAGATGATGATATATCCATACCATGGATCATGGGTACTAATAAGGAAGATAGATTCAATAGGAATTAGCTCATCATATTCAGCCCCCGTGTTTGCCGAGGGAAGGTCACAAATTAATTCAGAAAAAACAAGTGATTTCTTCAACTTAGCCTTGGTGAATTCTAAGTAAAAATTCTATAAGATGGCAATCCATTTGGATTATTTTCCCCCAAGAAACAGACGCGACATAATATAGGTCATGGGGTTGCAATCGAATACCACTACAGTTTTTCATTGCAGAATATAGTGTTGAAAAAGTTGAACAACATGAGTTGCTGCCAATGCCAACTTTTCTACAAGAGAATATAGAGTCTTAGCATCAAAAAGGTTATGACCCAAGTAATAGATAACATGTTAATTTATGTCATCACCATCCTGAACCAACACCATACCAATGGTATTGTCAGCGATGACCAAGTGCAGGAGATAATCACAATGATAATTCAGAGGATGCAACAAAGGTGCACTAATGAAGGCAACCTTCAAAGCATCAAATGACGTTTGAGCAATGTTATCCCAAAGAAATGGTGCTCCTTTCTTCAGAAGGCGAGTAAAACCATTGTTAATCTCAACATCATTAGGGATGAATTGACGAAAATGTTTTCCTTTCCCTACAAAATCTGGAGTTCAAGTAAGGAAGATGGAGGTGACAAATTTAAAACCTCCACCTTCAGAGGGTCAATGCGGATGCCCTCTTTAGAGACTACGAATTCTAAGAGATGACCCGATTATATGAAAATACACGTTTGTGAGGATTCAATCAAATATTGTAGCCTTGAGAGTGAATAAAAATCACTCGAAGGTGAGCATGACGGACTTGACATTAAGGAGAATGTGCAGGTAAATCGTCAAGATGGAACGATACATTTAATTTTGGGGAAGGCATAAGACATAGCCCATTGGATGGTTGCACCAGCATTTGTCAAGCCAAAAGGAAGCTTTTTATAGGCGAAAGTCCCCCAAGTATAGATAAAGGTAGTCTTGTGTTGATCGGTAGGCCTGATATTAATTTGATTATATCCTAAGAATCCATCCATGAAGGAGAAAATTTCACTCCTGACACATTCATTGATAATCTAATCAATGAAGGAAGTATGATAATTGTCCTTAGGAGAGGCTCGGTTGATATCTCAATGGTCAACATAAACTCATATGGTTCCTTATTTCTTATTCACTGAAACGATGATGGAGACCCAACCTGTCAGTCAAATAGGATAAATAAAACCATCTTTTGAGAATTTTTTCAACTTCTTCCTTAATGACATCTACCTTCTATGGGTGCACCAGACAAATACATTGCCGTACAAGTTTCACATCTAGATAGGTGGTAATATCATGTTCGATGTTAATAGAATCAATTATAAGCATATCTTTATAAGACCAAGTGAATACATGATGAAATTATTGGAACAAGGTTGTGTAAATATCGATCTCATTAGGAGAATAGGAAGCCCATATGTGAATATTTTTGACAACCCCGAGTTTAACTGAGATTTAGATGGGCATGGTTGCTGAAATGTTCACTAAATTAACTTCAGACAACACTTCATGAACCAATATAGGTGTCTGAAACAAAGTGGTCTTTCAGGAGAAAGTAAAGTACCTGGACAAGTAGGAATTGACTCAAGGCTAGGAAGAAAAGAGGAATGAGGATGAATATCATTCCAAGGGATTTCTTCCAGAGACATGATTTTGACAATGCTCTTGATAGTCCAGAATGTCTCATTTAAGGGAACTTCAGTGTCAGAAGAACCAATGCAAGGGGTTTGAAAATATGAGTCTAGGGAAAATGTCAAATGATTATGAGTGGTAGATTCAGTCGCAACAACCAAACAAATAGATTGATAAGCTCGCTCCACTGGGAAAAGTGGCATGAAATCACCAAAATGGTCAATCTAGTCAGAACTAGGAATGATCCATGGGTCATAATTAGATGAAATCATGTTAATTGAGGCTACGTTAGAGGGCAGAGGAAGGGAAACATTTCCCATTAAGACAGGGTCCTTGAAATGTCCTACTCTAACACTTTCATAAGGAATGTTGGTCTTTCCAACATAAGCCACATTACCTATTGTATAATCATAGGAAAAGAAATCTAATTGATTAACACTGACAATTTTCCCTTGGTGGGGAAAGAAAATTTCAGGGAAAAGTGATGAGACCACACAAAACATTGCACGAGTCCATCGCTGACCAAGTAAAAGGTTGTAATTGATATTGGAATCAACAACCTCAACTTCTATCCCTCCAAATGAATGGGTAAGGAGTTGATAATATCATATGGGTGGAAACCTTGACCATCGAAAGCTTCTAAATTTTTCAGATACTTGTTCATTGGAGGGGAACCAATGGCTTTGCAACATGAGATAGACATGATCCATGTGGAGGCTCGTTCATAAAAAACATTCCGGTGGATAGTCTTGCCCATAACAACAACTTGTATGAGAAAAGAAAGTTGAGGTGGCAAGTGAGGAACATGGTTTTCGAGATAAAAAATAATCATAATGGAATTTGTGGGGTCTATTCCTTGAATAGAATATAGCAAGGCCTTTCATTGTGATGGACATGACTGAACGAATTCCAATGCCAACATCGAAGAGGGTTCTTGAGCCAAGTTCTCTATAATATTTTAGCGTTGAGAAACTCATGCATTGGGATTATAGGACAATTTCCGAAGAATACCTTTAGGGGGTGGTGGGATTATGGAATCTGTGCTAGGTTTCTTCATATGGAGAGGACTAGAATTGGATGGAGTGGAAGAAGAGGGTACATTAGTGGTATCTTTCTCCACTACAGGTTTCTCTGGAGGTGGATAATCTTTAGATATCGTGGCTATAGAAATCTGTTCTGAGCCATTGATATACACTTGAGAGTTTCTAGAGGTTTGAGCATGGGGTTGGTATACCAATTTCATCTATTGAGATAGGAAAGGCTCCTTTAGCACAAATGGTGTCCCTGTAGTACCTTTCAGAAGATGGCTTACTTCACCATAGTAGGGAAATCCATAGTGTAATGATCTTCATTAAAAATATGACAAGGATACTTAGGCTTTCATTTGGGTGTGTCGTCAGCTCACTGTTTTTAGGAATCCTATTTAGGGGTATCCTGTTTAGTTTTTCCTTTACCCTTCTTCTTTCCTTTCAAGGATTTATCTGTTGTGGTATACTAGACATCATTTAACTTTGAAGCTTTACTAGGAATATTTAGAGCATCAAAAATTTTGGAAGTTGTAGTGGCCGTAGTATTTTTAGGGTGCAAAGAAGTAGCTAGATTACTACTAGACCATTGAGCCACATATCCAATGATGCCATCGATACGTGGTGAATCTACGGGTTTGGAAGAGGCAGGGTCAATTGAAGGTCACTAGGCACTAGGTAAGAGTTCATATAACATGCCAGATTGTGAATAGACCAAATCCAAATACTAGGAAGGGGCGATGGCTTGTTCCTCAATCACAGAGCCACCCCTGGCTATGTTGTTAGCAATAGAAGGTGTGAATTATTTAGTGAACCATTCAATCAAAAGTTAATCCAAGATATCAAATTTAATGAGATGACATATACACCTCCATTCATGGATATTATCAGAGATGTGAGTAGAAGTAGTCTATTGTAAAGACGTTAGGAGATGGTTTCTAGTTTCATACTCAACAAGACATTGAACGTGGGTGAGGAAAGCCATGGCTAAAGTATTGAAATATTGAAAAGCACCGAGATAGAGGTCTATGTACCATTTGGTATCTGTGCCCATTAAAGTATTATGGAAAAAACATAAATGAATAGAATCATCAACCCAAGAGTTAGAATAACATCATATGTGCTAATTCATAACGTGTTATTCAAGGTCTTCTCTAGATTTACCTTCGAATTTGGGGCAATCACTATGAATTTTTGTTGGGCCCTAAGGCCAATACGATGAGTGAAGTATCAGGTCATTCGTAAGACTTGACACATCTGACAATTCCAACATCACCAAAAACTGGCAGTTGTGGTTTGTATGGACCATAGGGTCTCTGGTACTTGTCAAACTAAGTATTCCAACCTTGTTGAGTTTGGGTCTACCCCCATTATGGTGGATTTTAACCATAAGGAATTTAACCATAAGGATTTTGACCACATGGAGGTTGACCATATGGAGTTTGACCGTAAAGAGATTGACCATAAATAGGTTAACCATATTGAGTCTAGTGACCATATTGGACGTATGGAGTTTACGAAGAAAATTGACCATACTATTGCTGGTAAGGTCATTGTTTCATCTATTACGATTGTGGCAATGCTTGTTGGTAATATACTTGTTTGGATTGGTAAGGAAATTGTCACTAAGACTATGAGTAAGGTCCTTTTTGGGGTTGAATAGGAATTTTTTGTCGAGGTTGTTGATAAGGTCACTGTTGAGGTTTGTAAGAAACCTGTGGTTGTGGATGCAAGTAAGGCATCCACGACCATGGTTGTTGGTAGGAAACCTATGGTTATGGCTGCGAGTAGGGTCCTTGTTGCAGTTTTATGTGAATTTGTGGTCGCAAAGGAGGATTACTAGCTCCATAAGAATATTCCATTTGAGGATGATACTACATTTGAAGGCCTACCCGCTGATACTGATTTCAGATTTATTGAGAGCCTATATGAGTATAAGGTTGTTGATAGGAAGGTTGAGTTAAAGGGACTTGTTGAACTTATAAAGATTTCCCTCCAACATTTCTTGATACATATGTAATTGATGTTCCACCTAGGTTAGAAGCAACACCAATGGGTAGACTTTCCCCTGGAGGGGGTGGATAGTTTCCAATAGAAGCAGGTATGTATGTTGGAGGGACTTTGCCCCCAGACATTGGGATAGACAATTTTGTATGTTGTCCATTCACATTTGGGACCACCATTATTGTTGCTATAGAAGGAGGAGAAAAAATATTAAGAGGAAAATGTGTTTCACTTACCGACATTGTAGGTTGGGTATGGGATTTGTGCAGTTACCGGCATGTTTGGGACAAATGAGCTAGTAGTAGGCATGACACCAGAGGATCAATGACATTATTAAATAGTGAACTTACGCCAGAATTATTTGAAAAATAATCGTCGAGTTATTTATAACCCGACGAACCAAGGGCATACTAATATAAGGAGGAGGTGTACCTGTCCCCATTGTCATGTAGGGAGAAGAAACATAAGGAAAGCCCTTGGGAGGATGAAGTGACAAATGATCAAACTCCATACTGGGAATGTGAGTTTTAGAATTTTCCACTAGAATATCATGGGGTGTTGACCATATAGGTGAGTTATCACCTTTTGTTTCCATGATTGGAAAAAACTCTCGGTTGGTAACCCGAGTCATTCTAGGAGAAGGATTCAAAGGTACATTAGGAGTATCAAACAAACTATATAGATGTGGAGGCAATAAATACATAGGAGAATCTAATTCAAAGAGTAGATTAAGAGGAAAAAACAAGTAATCTGAAATAGATGGAGGACTAGCCAGAGGAGAGTCCTAGGGTGAGCCTACCAACTGTAGAGGTGGTCGAGAAGTAAGGGTTTGGATGCTTAGGAAAATACCAAGTTCAACTCCTTGGTTTTGAAGGGATTTGGTCTAAATTTTATCAGACCATACAACTCTAGGTGAATTGAGTGCATTAGTATTTCCATAGATATTCGAGGTCTCGTTTGGGACTCTTAGTGGTTTTGCCATGAAGAATTTTCAAAAAATGAATTAGAAAAGTGCATTGGTGGATGCTTTGGGCTTAAATCCAATTTTTCAATTAACCATTAATGTTGAGGACAAAAGGAGGGTTTTGTTTCACGAGTAATTAGTGATTCCGTAGTCAATTGATTTTATTGTCAAAAAAGAAATAATTCAAACAAAGTAGTAAAACTAGGCATGAGGGTTTACCAAGCAACCATGAACTGCAATATATATCTTGGTGGAACCAAGGTCTTAACGTATGGAATCCAATCTCCCTTAATGTTGTGTTTGGTGTATCATGGTATAGAATGTGGTAGACTCAGTTACCTGTGGCTAGATAGAAACCTATAGAAATATATATCTTGATAGAAATCCTACATTTAATAACACTGAAACACCTCTATAGCCTAGACCTCTAAATTTTTTTCTTTAATGACAAATGCTCCTCAAGTTAATTGAGTTAAATTTCAAGTTCATCTTAAATAAATTTTCAATTTTATGTCTCAAAGATTGATGTCACGTGAACACCTATGATGCAATATAGTATGAAAAAGGATTATTTTCAATTCAATGAAAGCTATCTAGCACAGGGAAGAGTTTCACAGACTAATTTAATAATCAAGTATGCAGAAAACAAATCTTCCTATCTTTCACTTTCAATTTTTCTACTCCAATGGACCCAACAAAAGAAAAATGAGATTCAATTCATTAACACGTAGCTACATGAATTTTTCACTTTTCTTTTCAATGCACTCACCAAAATAAAATGAAATTCGATTCAAATGCACCTACATGAAATTTTTTCACTTTTCATTTTCAATGCACTTAGAAAAGAAAAATGAAATTCGACTCAAATGCACCGACTGAATCTATTCCCTTTCCTTTTGAATGAATGATATTGCAATTATTTCAGCTTTTAGAATCAAGAATTGTGATCTATGCTTAATTGTAAACCAAAAATGACTTTCCAATGCAAATTAACCTATTGCAATTGCCAAAATAAATTTTGAAGTAAAAGCTTAAAAAAATGCAAATGTTGTTTCTTAATTATTTCCAAAAGAACAAACGATATTTACTTAACAACAAAATTAGTATCCCAATGACACAAACAAGCAACAACCAATGAATCCAATTGAACTAAAACCCTAAGAACTCAATGACATTTCACTTCTAGTACTTCAAAGAAATGGGATGAATTTTGAAAGTTAATAAGACAATCAGCCAAAACGCTGACAAATACAAGCACATAGAATAGGGAAAGACCTCAGAGGTCAAGACAAATTGGAACATACTGACAAAAACCCTAAACTTTCTCAAGTTTCAAGGATCATTGCAACTATTACATTTAAACGCATGTTGATAGGGCTTTTAGTGTGTCTGTTATTGAAGATACTATGCTCAAAGTGTGACTGTTCCCATAAAAAATGCACTGGATGAGAAATACATGGAAAAATAAAAAGATTTTCAAAGAAAATTCCAAACTTAACACTCTAAAGGATTGACCACTCAAAGTGTAGACCTATACAAAATCCAAATGAATGATGACTAAACGATTGGCCAAACTTATCAAATATACCAAAGACAAGAAAGAGGTTGGAAGGCCTATAGGCTCCCTATTACGCAACATTTTGTCACACCTCCTACAAATCCTTGTGTCAAACCCCATAGTGCCAAAACCTTGATAATTATGTAGTGTACCTATCCTGATATGTAGTCAAGATCCTCCCTAAAGAACTATTGAAAATTTTCCTTGAGCCTTTCCTGAGAAAAATGAGCTCAAAACCCTAATTTCTCAGAAAGCACGACTGTGACACTTCCCTCTCATGTTGATGGCAGGTTCCACCATATGAGCCTCGTGCTACCAGTGGGGCTTTATCTTGGATACTCACACTAAACCGTAAAAGGCATGTTTTTCCAAAGTGGAGGAAAATATTTGTGATCTAGAGGCTTCCATAATGGAAAAATGGATGATGTTCGTTGTGGATGTGGTCGAATTCTCCCAATATTACCATTTGATCTTATCCCTATGAGATTGCTACTTGACATGAGGACCTTCCCCTATCATTGGTGAGATCCTAACTCCCTCTCCCTACCTAAAAATTCACCCCCCTCCATTCCAAAATGGTTGGCCGCTGATTATTTTCACCCTTATGTTGAGATAGTGCCTACATGCTATTCACTTTGGTTGGCAAGGAGTGCTTGGAGAGCTTAAGCTTGGACTTGGATATTCAGTCAAGGAAGGCTTCCAACATCAAGTCCTAGGTTGTATGGTTCCTCTTTTGTTTATTAATATATAAAATAGTTGGTTCAGTTTTCATAAATGCTTGTGTTAATTCTTCATTTATCTTAATTCTCCTTGATCTATTAAGTGGATTACATTTGAATTGTGTTGTTTTCACTTTTATGCTTTATTGTGTTTTTGGCCTCTTGTGCAAGTATTCAAACACTATGAGAAACAAGGACTGAGCTTGAGCAGAAAGTGATCAAGATCTTTGACAAAGGAGTGCATTATAGCATCAAAGTGAGGTAGGTCTCCTTCCTCTTCTCTTATTTTGATTGTAATATAGGAAAGTGTCTTGTAGATTGTCTCGTATGTTGCTAGACCCACTCATTTGGATAGAGGGATCGTATCTATCTGTAGAGGGGATTTACCTACACAACAAAATGGCATCTTTGCTGGGGATGCTATAACCTTTCCATCCATTTCTTCAATCTGATCCTTTGATTAGTATGACCAACTATCCAGTTCTCAATTAGATTGTGTTAGTATAGGTCTGCACAATGACTAATTACTCCCTTAGAGTGCTAAATCTAGATTTTGTTTTGAAATATTTTATTATTTTTTCATATTACTCACTTAGCACAAGTTTTATCAATGAGTCGTGGTGGAAGCACTTTCTTTTACTTGTATAGTCACATTGAAAACCTTGTTTTCCACTATTTTCATGCACTAAAAATTAGCACAGGTTTTACTATATAAAGTAGTGCTAATGACACCGACCAATGCGGGTGTTGCTATGAAAAGTAGCGCCTGATGACCCAATCACCACATGTTTTTCTATATAAAGTAGCGGTAATATTTTAATGTGAGAATTTTTAGGGTTCCTGCCTTAGAATCTGTTGACATTATGGTACATGTGTTGTCCGTGATGGAAACCTACACACATGTTAGTTCTGAATTGATAAAGGGAAACTCACATTGTAACAGGTCAATTGAGAGGTAACAAAGTAACGACACAACAGAAAATACTGATGGAAGAAAGGATTACAGATCAAAATCAAGCAATTAAAGAAAAATAATGTTTTAGGTTGTATTAAGTTGTATATGTTGGTTCACCTAGTCCAAGTAGCGTATAAAAGCGAGTTCAAAAAACAAAAGGAGTATATACATATGCACACACTTTCATGAGAAGAAAAGCTCATATAAGATGTAAAATTAAGGTTAAATAATACAAAGGGTCCATTCCATGGCATTAGCCCACAATATTAAGTGGAATCACTGTTACTTGATTCCATCTAAGAATACCATAGGTTCTAAATGTTGTTTTGTCTGAGGTATTGAAAAAGGCTCTAAGTATATAAGGAGGAGAAGATCAAAGGCTTAAGTGTGAAAGTGAAAGTTTTTTTCATCAATACTTCTATCTAAAGTATATTTTGGATTGTAAGGGCTATGGTTATGATATACATCTGAAATATGTTATGCACCCTTGGATACAATGTTGTATTAGGATCATGAGACATGAAATGACTTATCATTGTATGATCTGATAATGAAAAGTCTAGATCTGATTGCTAATTCATGTTTTATCCTTTATGTGCTATGATCTGGGTATATCTGAAGTATGGAATAGCTGCAAAGTCATAAGTTATTATTTGCATATCTATACGCTGGTTCGCCTTAGTGAAGGCACGTATATACATTGGTTTAACACTTCCAAGGAGCGTATGGAGAAAAAAAGATGATTGTTCAGAGGTGACTGATGTATCTGATCAGTGTTGTAGTTTTACTATTGTTTATCAATGATGTCTTCATTAGATCCGAAAGCAAAACTGATTCTATAAGGAGATTGAGTCTGGTTGATTGATTGATTGAGTAAGAAGGGTGATGTTTGTTGCTATCTGTTTAGAACTCTATAATATGACATTAGATATTCAAAATGTCATTGGTTGGCACAATTTTTGGTTCAAAGGTTTTATGATTCAGTATATTTAGAGGTATACATAGGTTGAGTTATAGAAATTAGCATATACATGCAGGTTGGCTTCATTGAAGTAGTGTATACATTTTTACATATGATTAATGAGGTTGCAGTTGGTTCTGGTTGTTGATGCAGTGTTCTGGGTTCATAACTATGTTCTGGTGACAATAATCTAAATATTTAGATTTACTGATTATTGATATATGGAGTTGTATTTGACGGTTGTATTGAAGTGGTGATTAATTTTGAGCTTCAATGTTACTAATGGGTCTAGTATGAAAATTCGATGAAATGTGGCCTACATATTGGGTTGTTGTGTACCAGGAGTATCTAATCTAAAAATTCATGAAACGTGGTCCTTGGAGGAAGAGTAAAGGTAGTATCCTTTTGTAGGCCAGTGCCTATGTACTGGTAAACATATCAGTCAGTACAAGAGCTAGGGGGTTTGAGCTCTCTTCCAGTAGAAGATGGAAAATGAGTGAAGGTTGTAACCTTCAGCAGGTAGATGACTGAATAATGGAAAAAGTCAGCACCAGTATAAAACTTGTAAACACTTTTTATTATAAGAAGATTGATGACTGAGACGACAACAATGGTGGTTTTTTCCCACATTGGGTTTCCACCTGAAAAATCATGGTGTTCATGTGTGCTTTTTTTTCCGAAGAAAAAGCAAACTTTTTATTAAGACAATAAAAAGTTACATTGCATATGCTGAGCATTACCAATACTGTTGATTGATTGACCATGCAATCAATAAAATCCATCCTTACTGTCATTTTGTTCCACTGTCATCAGAACAAAAATACTGCTGCAAATAAAACTTCTGTCAGCTATTTTTTGACTAACAGCCATGTGAAAAAATGTCCTCCCCAAGAGAGGCAGTTCAAAACAAAAAACATCATCTCATTTGGGTCTCCTCAACAGAGAGGAAAACAACCAATATAAAGCAAGTAAACCATTATGTCCAGGTGCATTTTCAAAAAGATTAAAACTATGTAATATAAGTCTGATTTAAAACATGTGTATGTAACAAAAAGTAAAAAAAGATAAGAAAAAAAGAGCAGTTGTAGATTATCCGTATGGCGGCAGCTCTGATGATAGGACCTGTCCCTAGTGATCTTCCACTATTTTCCAGCCTCCCAAAATTTGCTGCAAACCTTCCTTAGAAAGCTTGTCCGCGGGTTTATTGTTGTCCCTGTAGATATGGAATTGAGAGAAGCTGTTAAAAGATGATTTTAATACCTGCAGTTCTTCCAGCATGGGTTTTAGAATTTGGTTTTTGCATGTGCTTTTTCCGTTGACCCAATTTATAACATTGAGAGAGTCTCCAAAGACCTGAATTGTGAAGGTGTTTCTTTGAATTAGCCAACATAGAAGGAGTCTTAGTGCTGACAGTTCGGCAAAATTGTTTGTTCCTGACCCCAACCCAACTGAGGCTTTGAGGGAATGATTTCCACTAATATGGATGATAATACCTGCTCCTGCCTGGTTATTTTGTGAGGTGCCGTCAAAAAATGCCCAGGGTATGCCTTCTTTGATTTGTACAGTCTTGTTTTCATTTTGGGATTTTTTCTCCTCTGATTCCGGGATAGAAGTGTAGATGGATACCACTTAGATGGCAGTGACTTTAGTCGGAGTTTCCTTATCTTGAAATAATCTTCTGTTTCTAGCAAGCCAAACACCCCAGCAGATGATGAGCGGAAGATTTCTCATGTTCCCTTCCGGATATTGATGCCACCATTTAGTCCAGGCCTCATCCAGGTTCCCATTGCCCCATTCAAACTTTTTTTTCATCAATTTCTCTACCTCCCCCCAAATATTCTTTGTTTCAAGGCAATTTAGAAATAGGTGATTGATGGTTTCTGCTTCAGCTTTGCAAAGTGTGCACCTCCCAGGACCATGCATGAACCTGGACTGAAGAATGTCCCAGGTTGGGATTTTCCTTCTTAATAGACACCAGAGAAAGAGACTGGCCTTTGTTGGACATTTTAGCTTCCAAATGTGTTTCGACCACCATTCGGGATCTCCCCATCCCTTCCTGGATAGGATGAACTTGTATCTGTCTTTTGGAGAATAATCTCCAGTTTCTCCGTGGGCCCAAATCAACATATCCAGTCTGTCTTTAAGCCTGACATTGGAGTGGATAAGTTCTTGGGTGAAATAATGCCATTCATTCCTCCACCTTTGATCCAGCTCAAGGTCTTCCCCATATTTCCATGCCTGACCCCACATGTTTGATTGACCCACCTTTTCAACCTGATCTAAGGAAAAAATGTTTTTGTCTTCTACGTGCCTGATTAAGCCAGGTGATAAAGCATAGTTTTCATTGCATCCTATCCAAGGATCTTTCCCAATCTTCAGATTCCTGCCATTCCCAATCTTCCATGCCAATACTTGTTCAATTACCTTGAAATATTCCACCGTTGCCTTCCATAACACTGAAACATTCTGCTTGTTCTTGACCGGGTTTCTTATCCAATCTTCCAATGGGACAAGGTCTATATATTTTCTTTTTACCACTCTGGTCCATAGATTTTCCATCTTTATAAGTCTCCATCCCGATTTTGCTACCAGAGAGAGACTAAATCGGGAAGACTTTTTATCCCCCAACCTCCCCATTCCTTTGACCTTGCCACTTTATCCCAAGCCACCCATGGTAGCACCAGATTTTCCTTTGAGCCATCCCATAAGAATCTACTACATAGTCTTCTGATCTTTTCCGGGATGCCCTTGGGAACCCATGTTAATGCTGCCCAATAGACTGGAATGGCCAGGAGCACTGATTTTATAAGGGTCAATCTCCCCGCTCTTAAGAGCCATTTGAAACTCCAATGGGAGATTCTAGATTCTATCTTTGCAATCAGCCAGTTCCAATCCTCCTTCTTGTATGCATTTGGTTTTAGCCAGAAACCTAAGTACTTGAAAGGGAGTTCCAAAGTACTAGGCTGGAAAGGGAAAAAGGATTGTAGTCTTTCCCTCTCCTGTCTTGCTACACCTGTCATTATCAGCTGGGATTTCCTGGAGTTCATCTGCAAGCCCGTTGCTTTCGAAACAGATCTAGAATGTTTTTTAATTCCTTTATTTGAATTTGCTCACCATTTGTGAAAATCGAGATATCATCGACAAAAAGGAGATGTGAGATAAATAAATTAGTAGCTACTTCAATACATTTTACCTTCCCCTCCCTTCTAGCCTTATGGATCAGCTGACTGAGGCCTTCTGCAACTAATAGGAAAAGAAGAGGGGATAAGGGACACACCTGCCTCAGGCCTTGTTGTCCTTTAAAAAAAAAAGAAGTTGCTCCATTGATAAGAATTGCATAACTAACGTTCGAGATACATCCCATGATCCAGCTGATGAAATCTGTTTTAAAACCAAGATGAGTTAAAAGCAGCCTGATGTATAGCCAGTTTATTCTGTCATATGCTTTGGATAAACCAATTTTTATGACTGCCCCCTTCTTATTCTTCTGTCTGACACTATGCATAACCTCCTGAGCGACACCAATGGCTTCATGAATTTGTCTTCCCGACAAGAATCCAAATTGCTCCATTGAAATGTGCCGCGACAAAATTGGTTTGATTCTGTTCGCTATCACCTTTGCTATGATCTTATAAATACTGTTACATAGTGAGATTGGCCTGAAATCCTCAAAACTTTCAGGAGCTTCCTTCTTTGGAATGAGAGCTATAAAAGTAGCATTATAAGGGTTATAGACCTCACCTTTTTTCCTCGATTCCTCCACCAATTCTGTAATTTCTGCTCCTATTAGATCAAAAAAGTGGAGAAAAAGTTCAATGGACCATACATCTGGCCCAAGACTTTTCTCTTTTGCCATGGATTTTATTGTTGATTCTACTTCCTCCTTGGTTACCTGGAAAAATAGATCCCCCGCTTCATCCTCCTCAAGGAACCTTGAGAAACATTGAGCAGTCTTAATTACCTCAGCTATTGTGGTCTCTCTAGGATCTGCAAAAAGATTTTGGAAGTGTCTTTGTCCTAACTCAGATAAGGATTTAAAAGTCTGCACCTCCCTTCCTTCTTCGTTTTTTAGGGACCAAATAGTATTTGCCGACTTTTTCCCTTTAGAATAGTTGTGGAAGAATCTGGTGTTTTCATCTCCTTCTTTTAGCCATATTGCTCTGCTCTTTAGTCTCCATTCCTCTTCTTTAGCTAGAATAATTTGATTCTTCAGTTTCTCAAGGTGAAGAATCCTATCCTTTGAAGCCTGAGAAACATATCCATCCTCCTCTATGCTTTCCAGCGTTTTTAGCTCCTCACTTATCTTATTAAAGTCCTCATTCTGGGCTTCCTTCCTAGCCCTTGCCCAGCTTATGGTAGCTTTCTTCAGTCTTTTGAGGTTTTCCATAAACAAGAATCCTTTGTCCTCAGAGGCGTTGACTTCAGGATGCTTCCATGTTTGCTTAAAAATATTGATAAAGGAATCATCTTGTAACCAGGAAGAATTGAACTTAAAAGGAGAAGGTGGCTTTGGAGGGGGGATGGAGAATTCTAAGAACACAGGGAAGTGATCTGAGAGCCCTCCTTCTTCTATCCATTGTCGAAACATAGGAATCCTGGACGCTAACTCATCATTAATGAGAAAGAGATCCAACCTTTTTGCCACTCTAGCATCCCCCGTTCTCCTGTTTCTCCAAGTCGGCTTTAGTTTGAGCAAATTTATGTCTATTAGATTGTTGAGAATAAACATATTTAGGAAAAAATTTGATAGGGGATCTTCCCTAGCCGAAGGACCCCATGCCTTCGCTCTTCCTATAGAGAAATTTAAATCCGCTCCCAACACCAAGCTTTTGCCCTTCAAAAAGGATTTTAACATCAGATCATTCCAGAAAGCCACCTTATCCTGGCAGGGGCCATAAACATTGCAGATGGTTAGGGGAAAAGCAAGATCCGTGGACTAGACTTCCATTCTCATCGCCTGCTTCATCCCCCACTGATTCCAAACCTTAATTCTTCCTTACCTGTAGCCTATTGCCAATCCCCCTGAGTGACCCTCGGAGTCAATTGCTGAGAATCTCCAGCCTGGAAGCAGAGCATTTAACATAGTCTCCACTTCAACTCCATTTCCAAGGGTCTCTTGGAGAAAGAGGATGTCTGCTTTTGTATTTTGAAACATCTCCTGAATGGCCAGGTTTTTGGGTTTACTGGCTAAACCCCTACAGTTCCATGATGTCAGGATCATTTTACAACATCTTTAGGGGCCTGCACTGCTCTAAGAGCCCCAGTGATAGACTGTTGTTTTCCATCTGCTACATCAAACTTTGCTTTTATCTGAGCCATGGAAAGGTTGGATTTCGACCTCTTTTTTTCCTTTTTTGACTTTGGGGGGGAAGTGAACCAATACCACCTACAAAATCTGAGATAACAGGCTTACTGTCGAGGGATCTGAGGTTGTAAGGGCATGATGGGAGAAGGGCCGAGGGGCCAGGTTCAAGAGAAACACCTTCACAGTTCAAGTATAGGGAGGGCATAGCAGCCGAGATGGCTTCTATACCAGTTCCTTCAATGGTTTCATCATGTATTTTAATGCTATCATTATTATTTGAAACGACATGTTTACAAGGAGAATTTAGGCCCAAACAAACTTCCATAGATTCAAAATTTTGAATAGGAGGGGGGATTGAATCTAAGCACATACCCATTGCTCCTTCGCTAGGCATTTGTGAAGGTGTCGTCCCCCCGGAGAGCTCTGCTTTTGCTGGGCCAGTCTCCAATGCCAAATCTTTATCCGCGCTGGTGGGCAAACGAGCCTGTTGAGCTGTTTCCGGCAGCTGCACTTCCATGTGAGCCTCGGTCTCCATTTCTACATTTATTTGTTCTGCTGGGAACTCCTGCCCCTGAGAATGTTGGTTTGGACTGTAAACTGTCTCCCACTGGGTTGTTGCCCTTTGGAATCGCCGCCTTCACCTTCCTAGGGGGAATTCCTTGGCCAGATGACCGTATTCGTGGTATCTGTGGCACCTAAAAGTCAAGTATTCATAATCCAATATTTGTTCAAAAACTAGGTTTTTGTATTGCAGATTTTTCTTCTTTGCAAGTCCTTCGCCAGGGTTTAGACTGACTAATATCCGCGCCATGGCTTTGTTCCGTGTTTTCAGAAATGACATATCAGCTTCCAGATAGTTGCCCAATCTGTCCCCTATAGCTTTAAAAACTGACTCAGCCCATAAGAACGAAGGCAGACCAGGTGCCTTGACCCAGACCGGAAAGACATCCGTTTTTTCGTGGACGGCAACGAACAAAGGTGTCCATTTTTTCATGAGAATAGGAATGTTCCCAATAACCCAATTCCTTTCAATCACCCAGTCAGCCGCCTCTTTGTTCTCAAAATGAAGCATAAACCATCCCTTTGCTAGGGTTGAGGCTTCGAAAGCCCTTTCTTGATCTGTCTGCCAATTCTTTTCTCCCGAAGCTTGGATGAATCTAGAGGAGAATTTCTTCCCTCTCACCATGCCCACCACTATGCAATCTACACCTCCAAAGCTTCCTCGATACTCACGTCCATGCCCAAAACCAGGTTCCCTTCCAATTCTTGTTGGCTAATAGGTCTTTGTTTTTTCCGCTTCTCCCCTTTCTTCTTTCCCCCGATGTCTTCCTCCCTTGCCTCCTTGTTTAAACCAGTCCTAAAATGTTCTTCCAGACTGGGGTTTGCTTGGGGGAGCCCAGTCTCGAGGCTGTCTGTAATCGGAAAATCAAAAGACTCCCGGATAAAATTGACAGGAGATTGATGAGTTACCTGAATAACCGAGGCTTCTGCATGCATGGCCTTTTGTAGATCAGTAGAAACCCCGGTCTCATCTTCCGGTCGGCCTCCATTTCCCTCTGAGGTGCCCTGTTCTTTCCCAGTGGATGCCCTTGTCACTGCTGAAACTCTTTCTTCCCTCTTTTCACCCTTCTGCTCGGAGCAAGTAACGAAATTTACTATGTCCTCTAATCCCCCAGATAGAACCGGCTCCACTGCAAGTGATGTCCCCTTAATTCCTTGGCTCGACTGACGGAAAATTGCATGCAAAGCATCCTCACCTAGTTTGGTCGGCTGCTGAAAGGCTTGGAGATCTTGATGAAGCAGAGCGTTCTCATCATAACCCTGAGTCAATTGAAGAAATGATTTATTGATCCTGAGCGATTCTGGTGAGAGGGTTCCGGATCTGAAGGTCCCTGCAGCTCCAAAATAACGTTCAATATTTTTTGTTGTGGGGTCTTTTACCCAAACTGACAGGATATCCTCCATATCCGGGTCCAGATCCACAAGCTAGTTTGAATTAACCATGGTTACTATGCAGGGTCTTAGGAGAATTCGTGGAAACGGTTTTTCTGCCAGCACAAGAGTCAAATGAATTTTCTAATCCAACAGAGACTTTTACCCTTTGTTCCTAGCTATCCACCCTGTGCAGTAAAAAACCTCCAACTGCCCGTTCTCCTATCGCTGACCTCTGTGACCCTGCGCGTCATACAGTCACCCTCCGGTCGACGCTCTCAGGGTAAACCCTAACCCTCGTTCAGTTTGGACCTGGTTCCGACCAGAACATCAGCGTTCTAACCCTCGCCATCGCCCCCCCTCATGTGTGCTACTTATGTGCATTGAATTATTATTTTCGTACTACATCTATTTACTTCTTAGGAAATTCATCACACTCTGGTTTAAGATAATGAATTTATTTTTTTTATCAAAGTTTATTATCTATAATATTGTTTCATTCTTTATAGGCACAGAAATATGCTGGTTGGTTTTAGTAAAATAGCATATATAGTTTGAAAAACAAAATCATTATTGCGAAAGTTTAAATATTGATTCACCCCCCCTGAGTAATTTCCCAACAATTGGTATCAGGGCAGGTCCTTCAGAAGAATATTGATTTCTTGAAGGAAGATCTCTCAAGACACGAAATCACAAAGGAATGGGATCTACCACACCACCAATCTTCAATGGAAATAAATTAACATTTTCGAAGACAAGAACTAGAGCCTATCTTGAGTCACTTGGAGCTGATGTTTGGGAAATTATGGAAGGAGGATACCAATATGCAGCAGTTGTCCCTGTTGTCACTCAAAATTTTCCTTAGAAGTTATCAGAAGAAGGAAGCATCCAAGGTAACCGCAAACCAATTTTTTAGGCTTAGGCTCTAGCCAACCTAAGTCCAGAGACGACTCTCTCTTTATAATTTAGCTTTGTTTTTATGGGATTTTAGGCTAGTTCATAGTGTTCATCGGGTTTTGGTTTCGGATTGAAGGTAGGGTGGTGGAATTCTTGGAGCAAATGGATAGAGCTAGGACTTGGAGTCAATAAATGGATAGCATAACTGGACTAGATCATTAAAGGGAATGTTCACAGAGCAGGGTAGAAAAGCAAAAGGGAAATCTTTAGGCCTAATGGATGAAGTGATTCTAACTAGGGTGAAAGGGTACTTAAGAATCCTTGGACTAGGATCAGAATGAAGAATAGAGGGTGATCATGAACAAAGGGAAATTAAGAATCCTTTGCTATAGACCAGAGGAGAAACTACGGAAGCTAAGGAGCGGTTAAGAATTCCCTAGCTAAGATAGTTTAGGAGAAAATATTAAGAATGTAAAGCAATTAAGATAGAGTGCATTCAAACAATTTCTAAAATATAATTCCTTGCTATACATTTAGATTTTAGAAATTTACATAAAATATTATGGAAAAAACAGAAGGAGAAACAACATTGAACATGAGAGAATACTTATTTGTGTTTCTCTTTACACAAGAATCCTATAAAATATCTTATCTTTATTCCTTGATCCAACAATCCAATCTAGTCATTGATACAATAGAACTTTTCTTAGAAAATTATATATTACGAAGCAATGGAACAAATAAAATATTGCAGAAATATAAACACATCAAACACATAAAACAAGAGAGACACAGATATACATGGTTCACTCAATTTGGGCTACATCCATGGAGAAACAACCAGTCCTTCTTTTATTATATTATCCAAAAAAATGAAGAGATACAACCTACAGCAGATCTACTATAACACCCTCTTCGCTCTCTATCTCCTCTCTCTTCCTCACTCAAAATACAGATATACATAGATGCAATACAATTCCCTCATATATAGTGAGGGGTTGCCTTCTAGGGAAAAAAAACCCTAAATTAAACATAACTTCTACCATTAGATCATCCGCCTAATGAACGACCCAGATTGACTAGAAATTACTAGACTTTTACAAGGCAATTTTACATCTATTTTTAGCTTCGGAGGCGCTACCCCCGAACCCCCGCCAAGGGACCGTTGGCCCCCAGACCCCCTAGCTAGGGGGGAATTTACTCCCCCATACCCTCGTGGGGGGGACAAGTCCCCTCCCCCCCCACCCCGCGTGAAGGGGTTTACAGTCTTCCTAGGGTATACATCCGACTAAAACCTTTGAATACAGAAGATAATCAAGCTCCACACCCAACAATCTCCCACTTGGAGACTAATTATAGAAACTCCACTGCTACTTCATTTTCTAGACAATGACTCCACTTTGGACCTCGTTGTTTCTCATCTTCTTCATCATACTTGAAGACCAATTGAAATTGAGCATATTCTCAGTTTCTCCCAGGTTACAACTTTTGTTTAGCATATTTGCAGGATTCTGGCTAGTGTGTGTCTTTTACAGCTTCAACTATCCATCTTCCAAAGCTGACTATATGAAATGGTACTTGAGCTGTATATGTTTAGTCTTGGAATGAAATGCAGAGTTCTTTGCAAGATGTATGGAACTTTGTCTGTCACTGTATAACCTGTCCAACTTCTGCTTCTTATCCAATTCATCTAGAAACCTTTGTAACTAAATCATTTCTTTACTAGCGTCTGTAGTAGCAACATACTATGCTTCTGTTGTTGAAAGTGCAACAACACTTTGGATCTTTTGAAAATCAACTGATAGTTGTTCCACCTACAGTAAATACATATCCTGTAGTGCTCCTCCTATTATCTTTGTCACCTACCATATCTGCATCAACATATCCTTGTAGAGCAATGTTTGAGCCACCAAAGCATAATGCTTGATTCATGGTACCTCTCAAATACCTAAGAATCCAATTCACTGCCATCCAATGTTCCTTTCCTGGATTGTTCATGTACCTGCTTACAACTCCCACTACATGTGCAATATCAGGCCTTGTGCAGACCATTGCATACATTAAAGCTTCCAACTGCTGATGCAATATGGAACTTTAGACATATGAGCCATTTCTTCCTGAGTCCTTGGGACATGCCTCCTTACTTAATTTGAAATGGCTAGCCAAAGGTATACTACTGGTTTTGCATTCTGCATATTAAACCTTTTCAACACCTTTTTTATGTACTCACTTTGAGACAATGTTAATTTGCGATTCTTCCTGTCTCTAGTTATTTCTCATACCAAGGATTTGTTTTGCAGCACCCAAATCCTTCATTGCAAATGAGTTTGCCAATTTCCTTTTGAGCACATTTATTTACTGCATGTTATAACCTGCAACAAGCATATCATCTACATACAATAACAATATAATATAGCTGCCATCATTTTTCCTTTTGAGATAAACATAATGATTAGAGTGACATCTAGTATAACCTTGCTCAGACATAAACTTGTCAAATTTTAGATACCACTGCCTTGAAGCCTGTTTTAAGCCATACAAGCTCTTCTTCAACCTACACACTAGTTTCTCCTCCCCTTTCAACTCATATCCTTGTGGCTGTGGCATATATATCTCTTCTTCCAAATACCCATAGAGAAAGGTTGTCTTTACATATAACTGCTAATGATGCAAATATTCAACTGCTACTAGACTTAAAATAGTTTTAATTGAAGTCATTTTAATAGCAGGAGAAAATATTTCATCAAAATCAATACCTTTCTTCTATGCAAACCCCTTCACTACAAGTCTAGCTTTGTACCTCTGTTTTCCTCCATCTTTTTCCTTTAGCCTGTAAACCCATTTATTCTGCAATGTTGTTTTACCTATAGGCAACCTGACTAAGTCCCAAGTCTAGTTATGTGCTGAGGATTCCCCCTCTTCTTTCATGGCTTTCTCCCACTTCTTATTGGTTTCTACTTGCACTGCTTCTTCATAACGTTCTGGTTCACCAGAATTAGTCAACAATACATAATATAATGAAGGAAAATATTGTTCAGGAGATCTACTTATCCTAGTATATCTTCTAACACCACTTTCAGGTGTTTTAAGGGCTTGCTTCTGTTGTGGTTATTGTTCTAGCTGATGATCATTATGATTTTCATGCACCATCACTTTTCCTATGATATCGTCAAGCATTTTGTATTCTTTGTTTTATTTTTCATGTTTCTTTTCCTGTAGCCGATCCTTATACAAAACCTTTTCATTGAATATCACATCTCTTCTCCTAATGATTTTGTGATTTTCATAATCATATAAGCAATAACCAAAATCATTAACACCATATCGAATAAGGGTACATTTCTTTGATTTTGCCTCAAACTTTGTTATATTTTCTTTGTTAATGTCGACAAAGGCTTCACAACCAAAATTCTTTAAAAAAGAGTGGTTTACCTTTTTACCTATCCATGCCTCCTCTGGAATACCACCATCCAAGGAACTTGAAGGCCCTCTATTTATTAGACAAACAACAGTATCTACAACATCTTCCCAAAATTGTAAAGGCAATCCTGCATGCAATCTCATGCACCTTGCATGCTCCATGATTGTCGTATTCATCCTTTATGACACACCATTTTCTTATGGTGTTCCTAGAACTATCTTCCCTCTATGAATTCCATTCTCTGAATAGTACCTATCAAAATCTTTTCTGCAATATTCACCTCCATTATCTGATCTAAGACACTTTAACCTTTTCTCTATCTCATTTTCAACCAAAGCTTTCCATTTCTTGAAAGTACCAAATACATCAGATTTATTTCAAATACAATAAATCCAGGTTTTTTTGGTTGCATCATCAATAAAAGTAACATAATAATGAAAGCCACCAAGAGATGATACCTGAGCAGGTCCCCATACATCTGTATGCACAAGCTCTAATTTTTCGCTCTTCTTTTCTTTCCCAACTCTAAGGAATCTGAATCTCTTCTATTTTCCATAAACACAATTCTCACAAAATTTTAAATCAACATGCTTCAAACCTGGCAATAAATTTTTTGAGCGAAGAATCTGCATCCCCTTCTCACTCATGTGCCCAAGCCTATGATGCCACAATCTTGTATCTTCTCCTATAGAGGTTAAAGCATTAACATAATTAGAAATACCGTTGCATAAATACGATGTACCAATCTTTTCTCCTTTCGCTATTACCAGGGATCCTTTAGCGACCTTCTAGGTTTTATCTGTGAAAGTACTTACGGAACCTTCACCTCCAAACTGCCCTATTGAAATCAGATTTTTCTTTATATCTAGAACATGCCTTACATTCTTCAATAGCCACTGATTTCCATTTTGTTGTTTTATGAAAAGTGTACCCATTCCAACGATTTTACAGGGTTTATCATCACCCAATCGAACTTGTCCAAAATCTCCTTGAACATAATCATGAAAATGTTTCTTATTAGGTGTGGCATGGAATGAGGCCCCTGAATCTACCACCCAGGCATCAATAATATTTTCTAATGAAAGAATCAAAGAATCTTGCAACACATCACCTGTTACATTTTCTTCATGATTGGCTTCTTGTTGCGTGATTCCTTCTTTTCCCTTTCGAGACTTGCAGTCTTTCTTTAGGTTTCCTTTCTTCCTACATTTCTAGCACACTATCTCCAATCTGGACTTGGATCTACCTTTTCTTGACTTACTGCGATATCCTAGGCTCTTTCCTCTTTCCATTTTTCTTCCCCTAGTCTCTGTAGTCAAAGCATTACCTAATGTCTCACTGGAGCTTTTCCGTCACATTTCCTCGCTAAGGATTGCATCGAAAACATCATCAAAGTTTTAAGTACTAGATCTAGAGATAGAGTTACTAATGGCCATAACTAAACCATTCCAACTTTCTGGCAATGAGCACAGAAATAACAGAGCCCTAACTTCATCATCAAAATTTACCCCTACAGAACTTAACTGACTTGTAACTATATTAAAATCATTTAAATGGTTTGCAATAGATCCACCTTTTGACATCTTCATATTAAATAAAACTTCATAAGAAATAACTTATTTGAGGCCAAGGGTTTTTCATATAGTTTGGCCAATGCTGACATTAAACCCTGTGTTGTCATTTCCTTTGAAATATTAAATGCTACTAACGCCGCTAGGCACAGTTGTATTGTTCCAAGTGCCTTTCTATCGAGAATATCCCATTTTGTGTTTGTCATACTTATTGGCTTCTTTTTCTTTCCGCTCAATGCTAGGTACATATTTCTCTGATACAGATAGTCTTCCATCTACATCTTCCACAGCTGGTAGTTTTGGCCATTAAATTTTTCGACCCTAAACCTACCATCTTCCACCATTGCTTCCACTCAAACCAAGAATCTTTCTCTCCTACGAGCTTATCAGCCAAATAGAAAATTATATATTACAGAGCTATGGAACACATAAAATATTGCAGAAATATAAACACATTAAATGCATAAAACAAGAGAGACACAGATATACATGGTTCACCCAGTTTGGGCTACATCCACGAAGAAACAGGTAGTCCTTCTTTTATTATATTATCCAGCAAACTAAAAAGATACAATCTATAGCAGATCCACTGTAACACCCTCTTCGCTCTCAATCTCCTCTCTCTTCCTCACTCAGAATACAGATATACATAGACGCAATACAATTCCCTCATAGATAGTGAGGGGTTGCCTTCTAGGAAAAACAACCCTAAATTAAACATAACTTCTACTGTCAGATCATCTGCCTAATGAATGGCCCAGATTGACTAGAAATTATTAGACTTTTAGAAGGAAATTTTACATCTATTTTTAGATTCGGGGGTGCTACCCCCGAACCCTTGCTAGGGGACCGTTGGCCCCCGGACCCCCCAGCCAGGGGGGATTTACCCCCGCAGGGGGGACAAGTCTCCCCCACGTGGAGGGGTGTATAGTCTTCCTGGGATATACATCTGGCTGAAACCTTTGAATATAGAAGATAATCAGGCTCCACACGCAAGAACTTTGATTTGAGAGAAAAAGTCCATAGAAATTTCTTGGAATCCACCCTACATACTTTGAAATGTGAAGTATTTATACAAAAAATAATTACAAAATAATTCAGAACAATTTGATATTTAATCTAGGGAATAAAATATCTTCAAGCATGAATATAGAGACAGGTGTAGAACTACTTCTTGCTGTCCCTTTTATTGTGGTGTTGTTTGCAGTTTCTATTGATTTTTGAGCCCTTTAAGCTGGCTGATAGTTGTGGTATTTCTATGCTGGAATGTTCTTTACTTTTATATTTCCCTGATACCCTTTGACTCGGTTAATCTTTGACCCTGTTGATTTATCTTTTACCTGTTTCACCTGGCTGCCTTTAGATTTACTATGGTAACTTTCTTATGTAAAACGTTTTCATAGTAAATATGTCATTTTCTCCCACCATTCTACCTCAGGAAATCTCACTTTCAACAATATTCTGTAAATTTTGTCTACCTTTGTATATTTTGCAAAATTGGGCTTGGTGAGAAACAAATGTTTCACCTCATTTTCTAGGAAAAATAGGTTCGCCAATGTATCATATAATACTTTTCCTGTTGGAAAGGATTTAATGGCCAAAGAGCTAGCTTGTTCCTTGGCCAATATATTAAGTCTATCACTATAGTCCAATTGGGTCATGATTTTGTCATTGATGACCATAGGACTGGGAAGACCTTTGTCCCTCAATATTTGAAACTTAGACATGAACCTGTCAATGGCTACTTGCATGTTGTGGCACTTTTCTTCTAAGTTGAGCATGAGGTTTCTTTTGGAAAGAACCTTTCTAATCTCTAAAATGGCTTCAGTCCTATCTTCTATGTTAATCTCTTGCAGGTCATATCTATTCTTGTTGTTTAGGAAGTGGATGAGTCGATTTGCATCCTCAGGTTTGTCTCCTAGTTCTTCCTTTACTTTCTGAATAGCTTCAGTGGCTATCTTCACTAGTTCTGTCTGCTCAAATATAACTTGGATTGATGGCCAAATATCATTGACAGAGTCAATGATATTGGCCGAGAGCATCTCTTTAGTCTGTCCTAGGGGCTTCTGCATTGTCAAATATTTCTCCAGGACATTCTCACCCATCCTTTGGGCTTTCTATGTCTCTTCTCTTTACTGAATTTGGGCAAGTTTACAATCAGTTCCAAACTTGCCACTTTCTCCTTTAACATTTTGAGCTTTGTGGCCTACATGGACATCTCCTCCATGGATTTTACCAGTTCTGTTGCTTTCTCAGTTGATGTACCTACTGATGTAGTGGACTCAATTGTAATTGGCAGTGTTGTGGCAGGTGGAGCTGTAGGTGCCAATGATGCTTCCAATGTGGAAGGAACTATTGTTAATGCTATGGGGATGACAGTTCTAGAAGTTGTGGCCAAGTCACTTTGCCTCGACTGAATTAAAGTTTCCAACTCTTTCTCTGTCTTCTTGAGTTGATCATTTAGCTTCAGGACCAAGTCCATGATCTCTTCATGTCCTTGTTGTGCTTCTAGTACTTCTTGTGTCTATGGGTGATGCAGTTGGGGTATCTTTAGCTGCTTCTTGAGTGCAACTATGTCATAATTTTTCTTCTTGATCAACTGCTCTACAACTTTTACATCTTTGGGATCGTGTCCCAATTCAATTACTAAGTCGTCTAAGGACTTGATTCTATGATATTTAGCCTATGAGGAGGCCTTCTCCAATTGGAACGGTGCTGATATATTGTTAAGAGAGTTTTGTAGTTAGTGGGAAGCAATGGATTTCCTTGTTAAGGTGGAGTATATCATCTCCCCTGTTTGATTGTGTAGCTCAAACTGGTCAATGGGATGAATATCCCTTGCTAGCACATCAAAATCCACTCTCTTAAAATCTGTTGTTGTCCTTGGTTGCTGAGTGGTTGTCTTGATGAAGGTCATCTGCATTTTCCCATCTTTGACATCAAAGGCTGACATAAGCCTTGTTTGATTGGTAGGGGTCATTTTTAGATACTATCCATAGGTTTGGGCTTTCAGCCTCTCATTTTTAGCCTTTATTTTTTTGTAACTCTCCTTTATATCTTGGTCTTTATCTGATGTTATTCTAAAATAGGATACCTCAACACTTAGCTGTTTGTCCAACATCTAAGTGTGTGATCTGGAAGGTTCTAGGGTGCCTCCAAATGGAGTGGTAAGCCTACTCATATCTCTTTCTGTCTTGTAATCTCAGTTGTCTCCTCTGTATATTCCTGTTTACCGATAGGATTCACTCTTTGTCACTTAGCTTGGCTTATCTCTGCAGAGGCTTGTGATGTTGCGCCTTCTGAAGTAGTGGCCCCTTCCCTATTTCTCTTAAGGATTTCCTCATCATTTAGAGGAGTCTGTAGAACTGGAGGGGTAGTCATGGTGGTTTCTGGTTTATCTAATTTCTTTGGTACGTCTGTTTGATCTGGCACCTCTAACAGGTCTAGTACCTTTAATCCCTTTGGCACCTGTGATTTCTCTGGTATGTCTTATTGGTTTGGCCTATTTGATTCCCCTAGCACCTGTAGGAAAGAATCCTCATTAAGTTTCTTTTTAGATCAATTAATGTGTTTTCCACAACAACTTATGTATTATCATTGTCCTCTAAAGTGTTCTCCACCCATTGTAACTGGTTGGCATATTTTTCTATTTCAGGAATGTGGTGATGGATATAGGGGGCCATCTTGTTCTTCTCCCTTCTTTTGCAGATGAAGTCCAAGGGATCATATCTTGATATGAAGCTTTGTTTTAGTTTCAATATTTGAAGGATAAGGTATGCATCCTTCCAAACTTCTCTGCTATTACAAATAAAGGGACCCAATTGGTCTTTGATTTTGAGTTGGGCCTTCTTTTTGGCTTTAAAAAAGTTTACCTCATCTGAATTTATTATTTGTCTGTAGTACTCCAGGGAAATTAACCTCATTGGGAGGTATTTAGGTAGTTTGTATGAGGTCATCTCACAGCCATAAATCCTTATTTCAGTGTGGTTTTGGTACATGTACCAATATCCCACCTTATGATTGATGTTTATATGAAGGACTCTCCTAATTTCAGGACTTATTCTTGGTGGAGGGGATCCAGTGAGCATGGTCATCATAGGGTGGAAAAAGGAATCAATGAATTCACTGTATGAATAGAGGGAGGGTGTTGATGAATCAATGGGGCCTAGAAGATAATTGATCTTGGTTGGCCCTTGGGGTCCAATTTTTGCAAAGAAAGTGAGAATTTGTCTGACTCGTAATATAGGAAAAGGTGATACAAGACCGAGGAGTATTTTAAGGCTCACTCATTACTCATTATAAGGAACTGTTCATGCATCATATCAGCTATGAACTGAGCATAGTCATATATGACAGCAGGAGGCTATCCTGGAGTGTATATGGAGATGAAGGCTAAAATAATATCATCAATATATTCATTGGTGGTATAACCCAAGACTCTAGATATCATATCCACAATACTTCTGCCCCATGGAGAAAATAAAGTTGCTACATATGGAGGGGGGTCTTTGGGGGTATACTTCTCTTCTAGGATGAAGGTTTGGATTATTTGGGACAATCTTGCAGGGCTAAGCTTGGGAAATAAGTCCAACAGATTTCCAATGGAGTGGGGAGTCAAGTTCTGGCCAGGCTGGTGTTGTAGCATCTCATTTATAGATTCAATGGTGATAGTGAAAAGAATGACCTGGTTGGGGGACATGACTGCTCTTTGACTGGGGAGATAGTTAGTATGGCAATAATGTACAATTTCATGGAAAATGTGAACTCTAGGGTAGTATACTTTGAGCGGGGATTCATGGATATTGGTGTCCTTTATCTGGAAATCCCTATCAACTAGGGGGAGGTGGTCTAGGTCCAGATGAGGAGTGGAAATAGGTCTAACATCCATGGCAATTGGGGCAACCATTCTCAGTTCTTATGGATTTGAGTATGGAGGAGGTGATTTTACATCTTTTAGGGAAATGGTGGTTTAGTACAGAGTAGGTTTGAGTTGCTAGAGTTTATTTGATTAATTTTTTACCTTAACTAAGAAAACTCAGTAACTGGTTTTGAATTGACAGGGTTTTCTAGTGAATTATGACCTAAATAACTGGAATTGAGGAGAAATAGCTCTAAACAGGGTGACTGGAAACTGTCAATGGCCGAAATGTCTCTCAGTAGGCAAGAAAGCAAGCTCTGTGCTCCGTGGAGTCTTTAGGGTGCAATTGGGCGTAGGTTGATAGCTTTGATGTTCGCAGGTGCGGGTACGGGTGAACAATGGTCATTTTGTTATGTAGTGGGATGAACAGTAACTATTTTGTCGTGTAGCGTGAGGGCGGTAAATGGTTTCCATCACACCACTTTTCGGTGCTTGGTGGTATTGGAGGAGGCCACCGAATTCCATACATTGATTGAAATGTAGCATTGGGGGCCTGGCAAAAGCCAAATTTATTGGGCAGGTATTGTTCGGACGTAGGGTCTGCCTTATATGGATAAGAGTTGTCAGATGTGAAGGAAGATGATCGCATGGTGATTAAGCGGGCACGCTACACGGAGGCTATGGGGAGCCTGGCGGGTGATTAAGCATGGCGGTATTTGAGTTACTGATGGATTAAGGTGAGGTTAAGGCGTCGGGGTCATTAGTGGAGGGATTAATTGGGTTTTTGCCTAACTTAATCGTAGATTGATTAGTTAGTGGGTTTTCGGGGTTTAGGTGAAATTATAGTTTATATTTAAACTAAGGGTAGGTTTAATTTATATGCATGGAAAATTTTAGGGGCTAATATTCGCCCAGTGGGCTAATTTTCCATTATTTTTCCACAAAAAGATTCGCCAATTTCCATTTTTATAAAAGATGATTCGCCCCAATTTTAGAATATAAATTATTTTACCTTAAAATCGCCAACGTTATATAGAGACTATATATAAAATGATTATAAATTTGAATAATTTTACAAATATATCAATAAACATTTTTATAGTTTCATATTAGGGATTAGTGAGATTCGCCAATGTTTTAAAGTTCAAGAAAATTTTCCATCCTTAAAATTTTCCCTGTTTATATGTAGGAGTTAAATATATACGGGGAAACAAGTTTTTATTCGGATTTAATAAATAAATTAGTAATTAATAAAATGAGTGGAAAGGGGCATAATACCCTAAGTATATGATTTTTCATGTTTTAATGCTTTTCCAATATTAACATAAATACTTAGGATCAGGTGTTTTTGTGGGTTTCTAATATGAAAATGATTTATGTTGGGGGATAAATACTTCTCCTAGGTAAAAGTATTATAACCTTACTAAAGGAGTATTATTAGGGAAAATGAATGAATTGAAGGGGGAATGAATTTTTGTAGGGGGAATATGGTACTTGTTATCCCTAAATCATTGAGCCGAGGGTCCAGTCCCTCCAAAATTCAAAGAAATTCTTTGAGCCTCTTTGACTTAGGGTTTTCAAGTACTTGAAACTTTCTAATGGGAAATTAGAAAATGAAAGGGGTAAAATGAATGGTGAAAGTTAATTGACTGACTTTCTAAATCATTTGCATTCTTAATTATTCATTGATATCTGGAAATTTTATGATGTGAACGATAAATATGCTTTTTGTCTAATCAATCATCATACTTCTGCAACCTTTCTTCTACTTACCCATCTACTCATCCTACCATTTTTACTTCTCTTTATTAGGGTGCATTTGAGCTAGAAAACCCTTGTCAAACATTTTTCTTTCTCTTTACAATAGTAAACTAAATAAATCTAAACTTATTACATCTAAGGACTTAGATTAAACAGTTGAGCTCCTTTTATTTACTCTAACTATCTAATGATCTGCCAAGATTCAACAGTTTGGTTAGATTTTATTCTCTAACTATCAACATGAAGTTTAAAGCATGGCATAATCAACATTAAATAGTTTGATTACCATGTATTGTGGCATTGATAACAAGCTGCACACAATCATTTATTTTGCACAAAATTAAATAGTAGTGGCATTTTGGCTTGCTTAATTTCACGTTTTTTTCTTTTCTTGGGTTCATATTTTTTCATCTTTTTTGACCTTTTTATTCTTTTTGTCCTTTGATTATTCTTTTAGGACATACCCTCTTTACATTTTTTAATTTATCAATATGGAAAACATTTGCACAAAGCAAAGATATGTACATATTACAAGTTTTAATCTCAGTCATTAAAAAATTATGACTTCTATTGGTATAGGAACCTAACAGTGGCTCCACTTGGAGATGGCATTTCCTAGTGAAATGTCAGGAACTTTATAGATCAATGGCCTTCTGAATTGTTGTGATGTTACCCTGCAACTTATCATTTTCATGTTTCTGCATTATTACTATTTATGACAGTAAAACTTTTGAAGCTTAGGACCTTCTCTTCGGGATTCAACTTCAAAAATCACCATCCAATCAACTCTAGACTTTTGAATGTAAAGTAACTAGGTTCAAAAGTTCAATATAGTGTTTGAGCATTCGACCATTCACTGGTCTTGTTAGATGATCCAAAAATAAATATTATCATAGGTTATTAAGTTAGAATAAAATAATTATTAATTTAAGATATTAAATTAATAATTATTAATCTAGAATATTTAATTATTTAATGGAGACGTTTAGAATTAGTATATTTTTTTAAAAGATATGACTCTACAAATGTGTCGTATCTTATGCTTTATTTTCGGAGAATTGTTAGTAATATTGTTTGAATAGCTTTTATTGTAAGTGGACACTTGTTATTGCATAAATGATCCATAATTAGAGGTAGTTAGGACATTGAGCTCATAAATAGCTCATTGCAAGAGTGTTTGGTTGTTCGGGTGTAAACTCTTGCAAAATTCGAGATGTAATTGTTTTTTCTGATTAATAAAATTACATATCTCAGGACACTTCTGCCATTATTGTGGTATCAAATCTTCAATAATGTAATTGATGTGAGGAGGAGATTCCAAAGCTACAAGTTTTTGGAAAACTCCATTGAATTGATCAGCAAATAATTGGTATGAAAATTGTCTGGTTTTTTGTTCAAAAAAAAGAATATTTATTCTTTTATTGATTTTGGATTGTTAAATTTGAAAATCAATTTTTGTATTATTATAAAAATTGTTGTGTCTTATTTGCTTCGCTTGAACAATTTCTCTGTGTCTTAATCAATGTTCTATTTATTCACTGCATGGCCTTGCCTTGTCCCAAATGCCTCCGAGCGCTAAATCAATCCAACATCTCAATCCTAAACATATTAATTCCCATTTTTGGTAGGATAAATCATATCAGTGAAGATACCACACGTTCCTGCTCCACTAGCGTTGCCGTCAAGCTTGACATATCCATATTATCCTCAGCTACTACCCTACGAATTCTTTCCATTGACTTGATAATGGAAAAGATCACAGCCAACATTGCATCGCCTTCACCAATGAATTCCATCTCATACTTAACAGATCCGATGTCTTTGGCATAAGAGCAAAAGCACTGTCGGAAATAATTAAGACCATATTTCCTAATGAAGCCATGTGGATTGCCACACACCCGACAGGTGCAGGAACCGGTCCCATATTTCTTGGGATGAGAATTCCAGACTGCAGAGTGAGGCATCTTCGATAAAAAATCAACAATTTTGACCTCGCAAACTCATATTAACTGGTATGATTTCGCTCCTTTCTCACCCCGCCTCTCCTTCTACTTTGCTTCGTTGTATCCAATAAGGACCCCATTGCTATGATAACCAACTATTATAACAACATGCTTCTCTTTGATTTCACATCTCTGATTAATGATGACCCTTCATAGTATCTAACTAGAACGCGGTTCCAATTATGGAAATCTGGATTTTCTAATTGAAGGTTATTTGAAACGCCAGCAAATCGTTGTGTTTTTTTCCATGTGCTGAGAAGAACCCAATGCAGCGCGTGCGCGATAATTTCCAGCATTATGCAGGCAGTGTGCTGTCCGAGAGGTGTGGAACCCTACACAATGAAAAAGAACATAAAGTTTTCAAAGCCAAAGATGAGAAAAGAGCATATACAGAGTAAAATGAAGCTTCGGGCTTGAGTAGCAGAATCCAAATTTCATGATAATGATGTCAGGAGATCAGGAGATCAATTTAATGGTTTTTTGGTTTGACGCTGACGTTTCTTTCAGGGTAACTGCACGAGCACCTCATGCTCAGGAGGGATGCCTCATTTTTGTTGTTTTGTTTTGAAAATTTGTGCAAACTGAGATCACTATCAATGATGTTTGGGTTCTGGAATATCCCTGCTGGTAGACTCTTCTTCTGAAGACTTTAGTAAACAATACCATCATTACCTTTAAAACAAATGAGGGTGCAAACTTGTCTGCATCATATTTTTTTATTATTTTGAAGTCATGAGTGAAAACAATAAAGGAGGTTTTAATATTAAAAATTTGTATTTTGGCAATAAGAATTTTTTTGTTTGTAACTTGGAGTAATAAGGAGAATTTATTGGTGTTTTTTTTATTATTTGAAGAGATAAGTGTGACATTGTAACTCAAAGTAATTTTACTTTGACGGGGGTAACCTTTTTTTACCAGGTTTTCCAAGAGCATCATTGTAAAAGTCAAATTTTAAAAGTTACCTTGTAATTCTTTGAGAAATTAACTAGAGCCAAGTGCCTAGCTCAGTCATTTTTCTCCTGTTTCAACGACTATACGAGGGTCAAGGCCAAGCCCCGATAGATCATTTTTTGCATAGTGTGTTGCACGGTGTGTTGCCCATCTTGATATTTTTTTTTCTGAGCCTGATTCCTGGTGCGAAATTTCAACACTACAATGTCAAAGTTGACTAATTTGTTTTTTGATTCCGAAAAACTTGAAGGCACAAAATCTTATAAAACATGGGAATGCCTCATCAAAAGCACTCTCATTTATAATGAATTGTGGCAAGGTATATGTGATGGTGATATTAAGCCAAAGAAATGCACAGATGCAGCTGCACTAGCAAAATAGGAAGTTAAGAATGCTAAAGCATTAGCTCTCATTAAATCTTTTGTCAATGATGAAATCTATGTCCATATAGCAAATGCTACAGATGCATGGTTTACTTTGAGAAATTTTAAAGAATTCTTTGATACTCAACCTGTTTCAAGGAAAGTTGATCTACAATTAAAATTATTGCAACAAAAGTTGACTGAAGGAGGGTGATATTCTTGAATATATCTCTAGACTTAAGAATATTAGGCAGGAAATCATTAATGTTGGTTTTCTAGCAATAGATGATAGTTTTATGCTCACAATTTTAATTGCTCGACTTCCTTCTTCCTACACACATTTTTTGGAAACTCTACAATTAACTGGAAAGTTAGAGAAGCTAAAGCTTGATGAGCTTTGCGAAATGTTGACCCAACATGATAAAACCTTTGGGAAGAAAAAGAAAGTTGGTGAAGATGTTTTTTTCACAGAGGCCAGCACTAGTAAATCATCAACTGACAGTTCTCGAAGAAGACGCAGAGGGAATTTCAATCAGAATCAAGTAGCACATAATGTACAAAGTAGAGGTAGAAGCCAAAGCTGAGGAAACAACTTTAACAGTGGAAACAATTCAGGCAGGAGTAATTTTCAAGGCAAAGGAAACAATCAAGGAAGAGGCTATTTTCAAGGAAGAGGAAATAATAATTAAGGTAGAGTACAACCTCAAAATAGAAGTCAAAGCAGAGGTAGAGGAAAATCTTGAGGAAGAGAAAGAGAATTAAGTCAAATTGTGTGTCGAATATGTAACAAAGTTGGAAATTATGCTCAAGATTGTCGAACCTCTCTTAATAAAATTCCCAAGTTTCATCAACACTCAACACAATTTGCAAATGTTCAAGATGATGATAACTCAGAATATGTTTTTACTTCTTCGTCAACATTACAACTTTCATCCCATATTAGAAGTGATTATGAAGATTCCTGGATCTTGGATTCAGGGGAAACTCAGCACATGACTTGTCGATGTGATTTTTTTTGGAATTTTTAAGATTGCCAACTTAATTCCATTTTTCTTGCAGATGATACAAAACATACTCCTTATGGAAAAGGAGCAGTTAAAGTTTTTCTCCTTGGCATTGGAGAAAAAATGATTTCAAATGTATGGTATGTACCAACCTTTAAGAAAATTTTGTTATCTTTAGTCACGATTCGACAAGTAGGACATCAGGTAATTATGGAAGATGGCCTAGTTTAGATTAATTCAGTCAAACAAAGCTTGAAAACTATGATGATAGGTTATGAATATGGAAAATTTTCAAGGATGAAAGGGACAATTATTCCAAGGCATTCTAATTTTGCAAGGGCAGTGACTACAGGAATTTCACCTATAAGATTATGCAATGTAAGATATGGACATTTAAATTTTTATAGTCTTTCTCAATTGCAGAAACAAGGGATGGTTAAAGGACTTCCGACTTTCAAAAAGGAAAATGCAAAATGTGAAGCTTTCATTTATGGAAAAAAAAGTTGAGAAAGCTTTCCAACAAGTTCATGGCACACAAATAGGCTGCTCCAACTAGTTCACAATGATGTGTGTGGACCACTACAAACTTCATTCAGTGGTTGCGAATATTTCTTACTATTCATTGATGATTTCAGTAGAATGACTTGGGTTTATTTCTTAAAGCAAAAGTCAGAAGCATTTGAAAAGTTTAAAATTTTTTGCCAACTTGTTGAAAATGAAGTCAAAGAAAAGATAAGTACGCTTAGGAAAGATAATGGGGGAGAATTCACTTCAAATGAATTCAAAACTTATTGTAGTGATAATGGCATAAGAAGACATCTTACAAATGTTTACACTCCACGGCAAAATGGAGTAGTAGAAAAAATGAAACACACCTTGTTAGGAATGGCGAGATCTATGTTAAATTTCAAAAGGTTAAGTCCAACATATTGGGTAGAAGCAATTCATATAGTTGTCTACTTAATAAATAGATCTCCTACTACTTCTTTAGATGGAATCACACCTTATGAAGCTTGGTTTAGTTTCAAACCTCAGGTTAAACATCTTAGAGTTTTTGGATCAGTGTTTTATGGCTTAGTTCTGAAAGAAACACGAACTAATCTTGACTCAAGAAGTTTGAAATGCACAATGATTGGATATTCTGATGAGAAGAAAGGGTACCATATTTTGACTAATGGAAAATTTATTGTGAGTAGGGATATAATTTTTGATGAAACACAATCTGATTAAAACTTGCATTGGCTGCTCAGAAAGGATGGAAAGTTCATCAAATGGATGTGAAAAGTACTTTTCGCAATGGGGATTTATAGGAAGAAGTGTATATGACACAACCACCAGGTTTGGAAATTGAAGGGAAAGAACATAAAGTTTGCAAATTGATCAAGGCTTTATATGGGTTAAAACAAGCTTCCTGAGCTTGGTATGCAAAAATGGATGAATACCTTAGGAAAGTTGGTTTTCAACAAAGTGAATCTGATGATACTTTGTATGTTTGACAACAGGGAAAATATTTGGTGATTCTTGTTATGTATGTAGATTATTTGATCATTACTGGAAGAAATGATGATCATATTTCCCAAATGAAAAAGGAGTTAGATGCAGGTTTTAAGATGGCATATTTGCGATTACTTCACTACTATCTTGGAGTTGAATTCTTCCAATGTCCACATCATATTTTCATTTCTCAGAGTAGTATGCGGCAGAGGTTCTTCAGCAATTTGGTATGCAGTATTGCAAACCTGTTCTTACTCCCATGGAGCAAAAATTGAAACTTTCAAAATTTGAAGCGGTGGAGAAGGTGGACAGCAGTACTTACAGATAGTTGATTGGCAACTTGATTTATTTAACAAACACTCACCCTCATCTATCTTATGCAGTCAATATTCTTTCACGTTTTATGCGGGAACCACAAGATAGCAACTGGTTTGTAGCCAAAAGAATTCTTCGATATATCTAAGAAACAAAAGATTTTGGTCTTCTTTACACAAAGATTAAAAACTTCGTACTTGGTGGATTTTCAAATGCCGACTTTGCTGGAAGTATTGATGATCGAGCATCAACATTAGGTTATTTAATGAGCATGGGGTCAGCAGTAGTGTCTTGGAGTTGTAAGAAACAAGCTACAGTGGCCACTTCTTCAGCAGAAGCAGAGTACATTTCAGCATGGGAAGCAGCATGTGAAATTGTTTGGTTGCGCAAAATTTTGTAGGACTTGGGCATTTCTTAGGTAGAAGCTACATCATTATTCATTGACAGCTAGTTTGTCGTCAAACTTGCCAAGAACCTAGTTTTTCATTCAAAGACAAAGCATGTGGACACCAAGTATCATCATATCAGATCTCTCATTGCCAAAGATGTCCTCAAGCCAATTTATTGTCCTTCAGAAGATTAGATCTTCGACCTTTTCACGGAACCGCTTGGAAGAATAAAATTTACTAAGTTTAGGGATGAACTTGGTATCTGTTACAATGTATCTTTAGATCATAGGGGGGAATGTTAGATGATCCAAAAATAAATATTATCATAAGTTATTCAGTTAGAATAAAATAATTATTAATTTAAGTATTAAATTAATAATTATTAATCTAGAATATTTAATTATTTAATGGAGACATTTAGAATTAGTATATTGTTGTAAAAGATATCTCTACAAATGTGTCGTATCTTAGGCTCTATTTTACGAGAATTGTTAGTAATATTTTTTGAATAGATTTTATTGAAAGTGGACACTTGTTATTGCATAAGTGATCCATAATTAGAGGTAGTTAGGACATTGAGCTTATAAATAGCTCATTGCAAGAGTGTTTGGTTGTTCGGGTGTAAATTCTTGCAAAATTCTAGATCTAATTGTTTTTTCTGATTAATAAAATTACGCGTCTGAGGACACTTCTGCCATTAGGTCCTCCTACTTTTGTGCCATCCACTTCTCTAAGGAAGAAAGCATTATTACCCTGAGATCATAAATGATATATGGGCCTTTCCATAGGAAATAAAATTTCCCATGTTTACCTTTATCGTCTCTTCTTGAATCCCATTTTAGAACTTTGTCCCCTAGGTAAAAATCTTCTTCTTTAGTCCTTTTATCAAAAATCTTCTTGATCCTTTCCTGCACAACCTAAGATCTGATGTACACCTCTTCCCTGGTTTATTGTAAGTGAATTGTTTGGTTGATTCTTCTTTGGATGTCATTTGGTTCAACTTGCAACTCTTGGAGCAGCTTCATCACTGGTGTTCCTAAGGAAGATGGGAAAACAACTTCATTCCATAAACTAATTAATAAGGATTAGTACTAATGTATTTCTTTGTGGTTAGCCTGTCTTCGCATAAGGCATTTACTAGCTTTTTGTTCCATGTTTTCTTCTTATCCTCTAACAATTTTCTAATGATATTTACCATAATTTTGTTTGAGGACTCTGCTATTCCATTTCCTAGAAGGTAATAAGTTGTGGAGTGGCCCAGAGTTATATGATACTTATTACACAAATCAATCATTCTTCTAGATTTGAAAGTTGTTGCATTATCAATGATGATTTTGGTTGGGCACCCAACTCTAGATAGGATGTTGGCCTCAAGGAAGGTTGTTATAATGGTGTGAGTGGCTTGCCTTGATGGTATGGCTTCTATCCATTTGGTAAAATAATATGTAGTAGTGAGGATCCAGTTGTGTTGGTCAGAGGAAGGTGGGTGGATTTCACCAATGAAATCAAGACCCCATTGTTGAAAAGGTGCTTCAGTAGAGATTGGCTTTAGGGGTAGGGGTAGAAGCTTTTTCTTTCATTAAAAAATTTGACATTTATGACATGAGGTTACAAATTTCTTTACATCGGAGAAAAAAGTAGGCCAATAGAAACTAGCTCTAAGAATTTTGTCAGCAGTGGTTTTCCATTAAAGATGTCCTCCAGAGTCACCTGCATGAAACTCTTGTAGCACTTTGTCAAATTCTTCTTTTAATAAACAATTGAGAAGAACACTTTCAAAATTCCTCCAAAACAAAGCATTATCTACTATGCAAAATTTTAAGGATTTCATTTTTAAAGACCTGCCTTTGGTCCTGGATAATTCACGAGGAGCTTGTAGATTTAGTAAAACATATATGATGTCAGCATACCAAGGTGATTCAATAAAGGCCTGGCTGATTGGTGAAGTCCCCATCTCCTCTCCATTATCCATTTCTACAATAAAATTTATATGTAAAGCTTGACAGTTCGATTCAGCCATGAGCTTGGCCAAACCCTAGCCTTTGATTAACATTGTTGGTTTGACTTCTAGGTCATATTCTAATATGGTAGCAATCCATTTCTCTCTCTTCCCATTTAGACCTTCCTGAGTCAAGATGTCCTTGACTACTAAATTGGGGACATAGGCTATTATATGATAATATAGAATGTAAACTATGAAATATTTGATTGCTTTGACTAGATCAAAGGCTTGCTTTTCCATTATGTTGTATTTTAAGGGGGCATCTCTCAGGGCTTTGCTAAAAAAAGCAATAGGTTGTTCTTAACCTTGATCATTTTTCTGCAGTAAAACTGCAACAATTGTATGTTCTGTAGCAAAGGAAAATAAAATTAATTCCCTGTCAAATTTTGGACTGATCAAAATTGGTGCTTTAGTTAAGGCTAGCTTAATGTATTCAAAGGATTTCTTAGCCTCAACAGTCCATTTTAAGGTCGAATCTTTTTTCAACATATTGTTCAATGATCTAATCAATTATGCTAAGTTAGAAATAAATCTCCTAAGAAAGTTAATTTTCCCTAAAAGGTCTTGTGATTCCTTAATGCTCCTAGGATGTTGTATCTGTAATATGGCTTATATTCTTGCATGATCTATTTAGATACCATATTTTGAAATTATATGGCCGAATAAGTTTCCATCTTCTAACCCAAATAAAGATTTCTTGGGATTTAAAGAAATTTCATACTTCCTTCATTTGATGAAAACCTATCTTAGATGATCTAAGTGCTAATTATCAGATTTTGAGAATATAGTGATGTCATCTTAATATATTACTCGAAATTCATGAATTTCCTTGGCAAAATCTATGTCCATGGCTCTTTGGAAAGTGGCCCCTACATTCATAAATCCAAAAGGCATATTCACATACATGAATGTGCCCCAAGGAGTAGTAAACGTAGTTTTGGCTTGATCATTTGGGTGAACTAAAATCTAATTGTAACTGGAAAATCCATCCAGTAATGAGATTCGGGTTGACCCTGCTACCCTTTGTAAGATATGGTCCATTTTAGGGAGATGGTAATTGTATTTGAGTGAAACTTTCTTAAGATTCCTAAGATCAACACAAAGTCTAATCTCACCAGTTTTCTTCCTTGTTGGCACTAAATTTGAAACCCAATGAGAGAATCTGATTGGTGCTATTATCTTGGCCTCATACATCCTTTGGATTTCTTTTTCAATAGAAGGCAATAGGATGGGATTGATCCTCCTAAGCTCCTGCCTGAAATGTTTCTAGTTTTGTTTTGTGGGGATATTTTGTTGTATAATGCTGGTGTCATAGGACTTGAGGTCCTCATAACTCCAAGCAAAGACATCTTGGAATTCCTTTAATAATTCAAGGTATTTCACTTTTTCGGTAGGAGGCAAGGACTTTGAAAGTTTGATCAATTTTGGATTTTCCTTAGTGCCTCTATTTCACTCCTCTATATTATATTTTATGCGTTCCATCTTTGGTTTTCTAGGGACATCATTTGAATCAAACAAGTCTTCCAAAGGGGTTAATCCTTTGGGAAAAATGTTGTGTTTGATATTAATGACTTCAGAGTCTTTGTTAATTGTTCCATCTACCTCAACTTGATTTAGGTTTTCTACATTTGATTTTGCAAATTTAGAGGGGTGAAATCTATCTACCTTTCCATTTTCTATTTCATTAATTTCTATTTCATCTTTAAAATCAAGATCTAAGGTTATGTCAGTATCTATATTACTATTTACAAATTCTTCTTCTAAGGTTAAAAAATTATTTATCTGTTGGTCATTAGTAAATACTTTCTAGTTTTTCCAAGTTATTTGGGATAGCAGGTCTGTTCCTGACCTCAACAATGTACTGATGGTTAGGTTGAAAAGGTAACTTACAAGTGCTGGCAAACATTGTTAAACTATTGGCTAGCATATTATGTTATGGATCTCTGGTGATATATACAACATTAATTTCTTTTATAACCAACTCAGAGTCTCCCATAACAGAAACTCTTTTGGCTCCTAAATTCATAACTAGTTTGAGACCTAAAATGAGGGTTTCATACTCATCCATGTTGTTAGTGCATTTGAAATTCAGTCTGTAAGCATGGCCCTCTGAGTGATCATTCTCTAGATTTTATATCCACGGTCCTACTCCTGCTCCTAACTTATTCACTAATCCATCAAATTCGAGGTGCCATAATATCTCATGTTCATAATTCTCACTCTATGGGGGAACAAAATTTCCATTGTTTGAGGTGTTTTGATCATTCTTTTCAAAGGAAAGATATTGAGTTTGGATAGTTTCATTTTTAGCTATAACTACAATTTCTTTTGGTTCTGAAACAATGTTGTTTGAAGTAGTTTGTGTTGTTTTCTCATCATTATACAAAATAAAATAATCAATGTTAGAATGCATAGAGTAGATAGGTAAGTTTTGAGGCCTATCCTGGCTACTCACTACATATTTCATTAGGGTTTCTCTGTACAACTTTTTAGGTTGTCCAAAAAATAATATTATGGCATATGACATGTCAAGTTGTAAATATCCTTGGAGTTTAGCCCCCCATGATCTAGACAATAACATGCCATATTTAGGTGGGATGTCAGTGACTACTATATCCATGACAATTCTCTTAGCAGGATATTGTACTAAGGTAACACACATGTCTTTGATTAACCCTAGACACTTTACTTGACTTGATTTAAATGAAAATAAGTCCTTGTAAGGCCTTGTTATGTCTAAGTTTAATTTTTCCATAACTGATTTGGGCATTAAATAGCGTGAGGCCCCAGAATCTAACATTGCATTGTGTAATATTTTATCATGAATGATAAGGCTAATATAAAAGGGTGGTATCGCTTCTTCTAGTGGATTTCCATTAACATCAGGACCAAATATAAGCTCAGGCCGATCATCAAACAAGTTGACAGAATCTTCATTCCCAACAATTTTTAGGGTTTGGTTTATTTGAGACTTATAGGTTTCACTTTTAATCAGCTCTATTAAGGGAACTGAAATTTTCAGTTTAACTACCTCTGCTCCCAAATTGAAAGTCAAAGGGGCTTATTCTATTTGAGTGCTTGGAATTTTCATAGTAGGAGTTGGAGTAGGTTGCTTGTCTTTTTCTGTATTTAAGGTCTTTCTATGTGGATTTTCTAATGTGGTGCTTGGAGATTTTTCCACTGTCTCCTTGGAGGGGATTGAAGTGGATTGTTTATCATTAGGGGGTTGGTCATGGGTTATATCTGTTAGTTCCTAAATCTAACTCAGGCTGAAGGAAGGCAGGTCTAGGGTAACATCAAACCACGCTTAACCTGGTAGCTAGCCCTACTAGGTCGAGAGAGGGATCTCTCCTTGTCAATCTCGATTAAGATATTGGCAACTACACTTTGAGATGATTGAAATGAATGTTGATTTTAGGCTAGGTATAGAAGATTAGGGTTTCTGGTTTGATTTTAAGTTTTGGTTGCTAGATCAATTGGAGAAGGTAGATTGGGTCCGGGAAATCAACTCAGGGGAGAGAGTCATGTCTTGTGGGGCAAGGTAGATAAGATTTTATGTACTAGAAATGGATTGAGATGGTAGAGTAAGACAACTGAGGAGTTGATGAGGGCATAAGAAACTATGAATCCTCTTCAAACAGTGAAAAAATTGAAAACCAAATGCATTCCCAAGACAAAGCACTGTAAATTTAGTGTATTTTGTCTATTCACCTTAATTCATTTAGTTTAGAAGAGAGAGAGAGATGTGGATACATATAAAACATTAGAAAAAACTCATTACAAAGAAGAAACAATACATAAACTCACTATCACAAGAATCCCACAAAAATAGTTGTGAAACCTAGTTTTATTCCTTGCCAAACTGCTGATACAAAATATTCAATGAGTCCAACACTTCTGCCAAACTCCAACCTTTACAAATGAATCAAAAATTACATGATATAGGCAAGGAAACTACTCAAGCTAGCTATCTGAGTCGAATCCATGAGAAAAGGGGTGGTTTCAACCATATCTAAACTAAGAACATGAATATAGGCAGTGGAACGGCTTGCCTCTAAAACCAAGGAAACCAATTCATTATAGCTCAAAACCACTTGGAACTTGATGTATCTACCCTACGAAGTGATTTTCATCCATATTTATATCGAATTAATCATTTACCATGCTTACATTTACCAGAAAATGAGGATAAAGTGATCTCCCAAGAAAACTAGGAAAAATTTGGAAAATCAGGAAAATTGGCAAAATCAGTTTAATGCACAGCGCGTTTTCTAGGCCAATTTTGGAAGCCTTCCGAGAGTCCAAATAAGCTTCAGGATAGCTCATTGGAAATCTTGTTGAGTCTAATTTCTGAAACAACTTTAATTTCGGAATTTTGAGTTCATTTTCCCCTCCAAAAATTGATTCTCCCAAGATTGCTTCCTGCGTGGCAAAAAAGTGGCAGAGAGGGCACTTTTTGGGTGTTTTTTGCCCTTTTGGAGACCTAGAACTTGTCCAAAATTCCTCGCCATTTCTAAGCTTTCATATTTTTCCATGCTGATTCCAAAAATGTAAACCATTTTGCAAGAATATGTCCCCAACAAAAGCACAGTGACGGTGATGCTGCGCACCTATTGGGAAAACCTGTTTTTCCGATTCAAAAATGACAAAATTTTCTCCAAATTTCTTGAAATTTGGCATGAATGATCCTTGCTAGGTGCTTTGATGGGCCAATGATGCTTCAGCCAAGATCTTGAATTTATCATATTCTTTCTTGCTCCTCAAGGCTCTCCTTAACTTAACTTTTATCCTCTTTACCCTTGAACTACATATCTTGTTCCACTGTTCACCTACATTTGGAATGCCTGTTGCTTCTGAAATAATAGTAGGTGACAATATGAATGAAACACCAACAAGGCTTACTTGACCATTGTCCAGATGAGTCACAAATAACATGGTCAGCTCATGTTGGAACTTGACCCTCTCCACCATTTCACAAAAATCAAAGCGAGAGTGATGTCTGTAACATGATATGGCAAGTGGGAAAGCAAGCAATTGTCTCAAACCGATAGGCTCCTCCCTGATTAGTTTTCCCTCTTATGAGGTCTTCTGCTACACATTTTTTTCCCTAGAACTATCACTAAGGGCTTTTTCCTCCCTTTCATAATTAGTGTCACTTTCCACGGGTTTTGGTTATTGTAGCTGCTAGTGAGGAATGAAGGGATGAGGTGCGGACAAGATGAGTATGAAGAGATCTTAAGAGATGAAATGAGTGAGGTGTATGGGCATGGTGAGTGCTTGAGGGAGTGGAAGTTTTGAGGTTTTAGGAAATGAGGGGAATGAGAGGAGTGAATAGGGTTTTAGAATGTAGGATAAGGGTTTGATAGGGAAGTAGGAGTAGTGAAGATGTAGGATTTGGGAGTTGGGGTTTGGGAATAGTGTATAGGGCTAGGGTTTTATATGGAGGGTAGGGTTTTGGGAAATTATCTCTAAAAGATTAGGGATAGGGGAGGGGACTTAAGAAAGTAGGTGAAAAATGGAATAGGAGAGCAAAATAGATGTTTTACAACTTATCAGAGGTGATTTAGTGATCAGTTTAGGGTTTTGAGAAGAAATTCAAAGACAACTAAGGTTTGATTTAGATGAGACCACACAACTCAATAAACCAAACAACAAATCTTATTCAGCAAGGTGGATGATTATACTTACTTGGAAGAATCATTAAAGAGCTCTAGATGTGTTTTGATGACAAATTTGAAGTGGTTTCAACAGGTACGCAATGCCAATTTAATGCGCAGCGCCAATGTAGTTTTACACTGGAACCTGCCACAAGTACGCAACGCTAATTTAATAAGAAGCACCTTTTTGTATACCAGTTTTGAGGGCCTTCCTGGTGTCCAAAGTGGGCATATGATAGCTTTTTGGAAATCCTATTGAGTCTACTTTCCAGAACATCTTGAGTTTTCCAATTTGGACGTCATTTTCCCTGCCAAAATTCCAATCTTCCAAGAGTGGTCAAAATGTGTAAAATGAGGCTGCCTAAATGCAAAGTGCTGTTGCAATCAACTTTTGAAGGTCTTCCTCAACTCCAAATTGAGCTCATGATAGCTCATTGGAAAGCTCTTTGTGCTAGTTATCATTTTTTTCCTCCAGCAAGTCATTTGGCCAACCAGGCTAGGATAATTATTGATTTTACCAAGGTCACGCCAAAGGTTCAACAATCCTCCCGAGGCAACTCTATTTTTGATATTTCTATAATTTCTTCCTTGGCCTATTGTGGATAAAACCTCTCTCACTTTTCCAAATTCACTTTTTCTTGCTCAAAAACATCATTTGAGTAAACCCTATCCCAATGTGTGGAACAGGGGATTTGTAGAAATTAAGGGAAATGAAGGGGATAAGGGGCTTCTAAATCCTTGAGAAAATTTTGGAAAGTAGGGAGGGATGTTAGGAAATAGGGGAAAGTGGAATTTCAAAGATTGAGTGAGGGGAAGGGGTATAAAAGGGAAAAACACAAGCCTAACCGAGAAAATTGTCAAATTGGAGCAAGAAGCTAGGGTTTGTGGGAAAATGATGAATTTGAGGGATATCAGTGATGGGAAGTGATTAAGAAGGTACATTAAGGATAGGGGAAAGTATATGAAAATCAGGATACAAGTTCTGTTGATGATTTGACCATCCAATGGAAATTACCTTCAAAAGCCTAGGAGAGGGAAATTAATCTTACCTAGGCACAACTGAAGCACGAACAAGGTGTAAATGACCCATTGGAACCTCAAGTGATGATGACAACTCTCTGAATGATGCTACACTCAGACAAATGGTGAAATGTGTAGAAATTTTGAATAATAAACACATATTCAATGGAGATTACCTTGATCATGTACTATTACGGAATACATACACAATACATAAGCTCCTCTACGTTCATCATCAATATAGCATTATCAATAACAATAAAACATCAAGAGCATGCACACATTAACACAATAACACATATTTCATTATATTTGGAAGTAAATAGTGGATTTGGAATTTCAAAATAACCAAAAACCTCAATTCTAGTGATGTCCTTGTAATAAAATATTTCCAATTTTAATGAAATATGTGTTCAATATGTAACCCGGGGAAAGTTTACAACGGAAAACCCCACACTATCTGTATATTAATGATTGACAACATGTAACATTACAATAGTCAATACTTCTCACAAGTATCCAACACTATCTCCACCTGTTACACACAATACAACTCAGATCTGATATCCAAATCTATTCCACTGCTTGCCTGCCTCCACTGCTCAATACCTGCTCAATAATGGATGAGAATGGTTGAACCAAACTCATATTTACCTCAAAAGAATCACTCACACTGGGAATAATGTGAGCAGAGGCTATAATCACTTGGTATTGGCCAATTCTCGTTGGCATAACTCAATCTCATTGATTGTGCAAATCCTCATGCACAACTATATTCACAACTGATAGCAATCTGATCCTCTAACACCTGTCCCTGCTGAACTGAACATGCATTGACATGCAACTAAGTTAACTGATGTATTCTTTAGTTGCATTATGAGTTAATAATTAGTTTAACAACTCATCATTAGTCTATTTGCAGTTAGACTAGTTACAACTAGTTTAACCAAGTCAAACTGAACACAACTCCATCAACTCCACAATCAACTCCACCAAACTCAACTGATTGAGTTCTAACTGAAGTCATGCATGCAACAACTCAACTGACCCACAAAGAAAGCATATTTCCTTCTGACAGCTGCATGTGCCACATCTGTAGCTCAAACTGAAGTGCTCCAAGAGAATAAGATAAAGTTTATAGTCTAAATATTATTATAAGCTAATAATATTTGACTGCTCTATAATTAGACTTGACAGTGTCACCGCTGTTGTCTAAAAATAGAAGTCCATCTATTTTTGCTAACTTGACCAATCATCCATAAACAACATCCTGCAACTCATAGACATGATCCATATGTCTAAAAATAGATATAGTCTAAAAATAGACTTTGCGCCATAATTTGCCTGCGGGCCCACTTAGTGAAGGCGACTCTTTTCACTAAGCTCCATCATCTTGTTGCAATCTCAACATGTAGCTCCTTCAAATTCAAGAGCTATTTTATTAAATTCATGAACCAAGAAGCCTTTAATGGTTTTCCAAGCAATTCAGGTTTCTTGCACAAGAAACCACAACATCCCAAGCAAGCCATCCTCCTCCTCAGTTTTGGAATATGTGTCCCTTTAACTCAGTCCCCTTTTTTTTTAATTTCACATATTGTAGAAATATTTACAATGCAGTTAATGAGAGGATCATGGGTGGGGCTATCACAGTCCCCTCCCCTTGAGGGAACACCGCACTCATTGTTCATTTTCCCATATACAACAATATAAATATGATATAACACATGTTGTTTCATGAAGATTTATATACATAGCTCTTATGCAGTATTTACAATTATACAAATTTTCTTTAGTCAGTAAATAATAAGGGATAATTAACTTTCATAGCATCATCCATTTCGCACATGGCCTCCTCTGGCCCAAAGTGTTTCCACTACAGCTTGACTTGCTCAATGGCTCGATTCTAAAGCATGAGAATCCTCTAGTCTAGAATGCACATTGGCTCTAGATAAAACTCTCCCTTTGGTTCCACCTATAGCACAGACCAACCAATCACATGATTAGAATCTTGTACATATAGTTTGAGTAAAAAAACAAGGAAAACATCATGAACTCAAAATGATGGAGGTAAATCCACCTTATATGCCACTGGTCCAATCCTGTCAAGGATTTCAAATGGCCCACAATATTGTGGTGCCAACTTGGCACATGTCCCAATCCTTAAGCAACTCTTCTTGGGTTTAATCCCCATGTAAACATGTTCCCCAACATGGAACTCTTTGTGTACCCTATGTTGATCTGCATAATTCTTATGCCTATCCTGTGCCACTTTCAAATTTTGTTTTATGGTTTTAAATTGTTGTTACATATCATTGAGCATATAAGGTCCTACATGGACCTTATTGATTGGATCCCTCTAGCTAACAGGAGTGCTACAACTCCTGCCATATAATGCCTCAAATGGGCTCATCGTTATGGATTCTTGGTATCCATTGTTGTATGCATATTCCACAAGTGGAAGATATTGTTCCCACTTCTTGGGTTGATGTATCACATACATCCTTAACATGTCCTCAAGGATTTTGTTGGTCCTCTCTATTTTCCCATATATTTATGGATGATAGGTTGTACTAAATTCCAATTTTGTTCCCAATTCTATGAACAGTTCCTTCCAAAAACTAGAAGTGAACCTACCATCTTTGTCTGACACAAGCTCTTGGGGATGCCATTTAGCCTCACAATCTCCTTTATGAAGATTTTTGCTATGTCATTAGCGGAGTTAATGGACTCTGTATTTCTTAGATGTTTTAGGAAATCTTGTAATGAATCCATATAAATTACCTCCAACTTCCATTCTGGAATGGGGATAGGCTACAACAATCCTGTCAGATGCTTGCACTCAACCTTTACCTGTTGGAATTCTATGCATTTTTCCTCAAAATCAGACACTTCTTTCTTCAAATTCATTCAGTAATAGTACTTTTTAATAGTCGTAAGGGTCTTTTAATACCTTGGATGGCCTGAATAAGATTTAAAATGGAACTCTTTCATTAGAAATATTTTTATTTCATCACTATTTGGCACATAAATTCTATTTTTAAACCTGATTAGGTCATCCTTAGTGAGGTGATATTCTTCATCCTCACCACTTTGCAGAAAATTTTCTTTCACTTGCTGATATTTTTCATCTTGCTTCCTAGCACTTTTGACTCTTTCTATCAGGTTTGTTGTATAAGAACTTACAACTGCCAAGTAATTTACTTGAATTTTTCTATTCAAAGCATCAGCAACCTTGTTTTTGTTACCTTTTATGTACTTGATTTCAAAGTCAAATTCGTTGATTGTGGCTAGCCATATTGCTTTCCTGGCATTAAAATTTGGTTTTCCAAACAAATACTTGAGCCCACTATGGTCTATCATGAGCGTAAATTTCTTGCCAAGGAGGTAATGCCTCCACATTTTTAAGGCATGAATGATGGCAGCCAATTCTAAATCATGGGTTACATAATTCACTTCATGCTAATTTAACTTTTTGGAATCATAACATACCACTTGCCTTCCTGCATTAGGACTCCACTGAGTCCCTCTTTGTAGGCATCTACACACACCACGAAAGACTTGTCAAGACCTGCAATTCTTAGTGTTGGTGCATTTGTGAGAAATTGTTTTAATTACTCAAACCTTTTGGCACATTGTGTAGTCCACTCAAATGTTTTCCCTTTCCTCTGCAAGGTTGTAATGGGATGGCCTATCTTGGATGAATTCCAGATAAATATCCTTTAATATCCTGCCGATCCCATGAATGATCTAACCTCATCCACATTTTGGGGTCAACCAAGATTCCTTCCTTGGAGACGATATGTCCCAAGTAATGTATTTATGACTAGAAGAAGTCACACTTGCTAAGCTTTGCATAGAGCTTGTGTTCCCTCAATAATTGTAACACTTCATCTAGATGCTTTTCATGTTCTTCCCCTATCTTTGAATACACCAATATGTCATTAACAAACATAATGAAAAACTTGTCCAAATAAAGACGTAACACACTATTCATCAGGAACATGAACATGGAAGGGGCATTGGTAAGCCCAAAGGGTACCACTGCGAACTCGTAATGCCCATATCTTATCCTGAAATTATTTTTATGAATGTCTTCCTCCTTGATTCTTACTTCATGGTAGCCTAACCTCAAGTCAATTTTGGAGAAAATAGTTGCTCCTCTCAATTGATCAAAGAGGTCATCAATCCTTGGTAATGGGTACCTATTCTTGATAGTCACCTTATTTAATTGCCTGTAATCAATGCATAATATGAGTGCTCCATATTTCTTATTTACAAACAATATCGGTGCTCCCCATGGGGACACACTTGGACTTATGTAGCCCTTGTCAAACATTTCCTTTAGCTGCAATTTTAGCTCAACCAACACTGGGGTGCTCATCCTATATAGCACTTGGATGTTGGTGTTGCTCTAGGTACCATATTAATATAGAAATCTATCTCTCTATGAGGAGGTAAGCCACAAACCTCCACTGGAAATACATATGCATACTGCTGCAAAACATGGTACTTTTGTAGCAAATTCAGCTTCCTCGTCTTCTATTTCTCTGTCATCTTTCTCATCCTTAGAAACATGCATTGCAAATAGCATGCATCCCTTTTTGTTTCTTTGTTTGGTTTTCATATCAGTGATTAGCCTTACTGAAATGGTATTTTTCCTACCCTGCAACACTCTTCTTGCTCCTTGCTCATCCAAGCATTCAATTTCTTTTTCATAGCAATCTAACTTGGTCTGATGTAAATATAACCAGTCCATGCCCAATAATATGGCATATGCAGCCAATGGAAATACATTCAAGTGGGATTTTGTGGGCATGCCACTGAGCCCAAATGCGCACGACGTTACCCAATGGTTGATCCTTTTCTTTGTCCTAGTTTCCAACTAAACCAACCAAGGTTCTTTATGAAACTCCTTGCCAAACCACATTTCTCAACAAGTTCTGGGATGAAATAGCTATAGTTAGAACCTAGATCGTTCGAAATAGAAATAATTTTCTCTTGCAACTTAACATCCATATCAATAATGGATGTGTGGTGATATGCTTGGCAATTCTCCATTGCTGCATAAATTCTTGGCATTATCCTATCTACCTCACCCACTGTGCTCGCTTCCTGAGCACATTAAATATTTGGTCTGAAATCCTACTATTGTGGAGAGTCCCTTCTTCTGTGGTTCCCTCCACAAGTCCAACATTTGAGTGTCTCTCGGCCTTGAAACTTGGGTTGTGCTGATGTTGGCTGGTGCACATTTTTTTTAATAGCGACACTGGATTTCTGCTAAAACTTCTTGTCTAAGCTGGGTGCTTACCTTCTTTCCTTTCTAACATTTTCTTGGGCCAATTATTCTTATATACAGCATTTCCTTTGGCCTTCTAGTTACTTTTAATATCATATTTGTGTTTTTCTTGCTCATAACAATGCTCTATCTTCTAGATAGTGTCTTTCAAGGTTTGGGGTTCTAAAAACCCAATTTTATCTTTGAATGTCATAGGCAACCCACTGATGAATATCTGAATTTTGGATTTTTCATCCTTGATATATGGCACATACCTCAATAGTTCTAAGAACTTGGTGACATACTCATCACTAGTTAACTGGCCCATTTTGAGTTCATATAACTCTTTTGCCTTACCATCATAATAGAATTCAGACAAGCATTTCTCTCTAAAGAGATTCTCAAACTCATCCTAGGTCAATTCTCTCTTAACAATGGCTCTAACGTTCTTCAAGTCTTCCCACCATATGTCAACTTTTCCTTTTAAGTTTTCTGAAAAAAAATTCTTCATTCTGAGCAACCAAGCTTCTACGCCTTCTTCTTTCTTCATATCCCCATCAAATTTGGGTGGCTTAGATTTCTTAAATTATTTAGGCATGTGATCCTTTTCTTTTCTTCCTAAATTATGGTGATGATAATCGTCAGAATGGTGGTGCCTTCGAGCAACAGTATTAGATGGTTTGTTATGATAATGCACCTGTGTGCTAGTTCCTCCCCTTGGAGTGCTCAAAGGCTCACCTCCTAGAAAAATGTCCTCACTTCCTCACTTGTGCCTCTTTCTAGACCTTCCACCATCTGCTTTGTGGGTGTTTTCTTCTAATTCATGAAGGATTTTCATATCTCTATGAATGGACCTCATTTCAGATTGCCTTTGCCTCTGCCAATCCGAGAGACTTTGTAGGATGACTACATTGATCTTCGCTTGCATTTTTTGGGTTCTTACCAGCCTCTCATTATCATCCTTAAATCTTCTCACATAATCCCTTAGGATTCTCAAGGTGTCCATCCAATCTGGGGAGTGATCCCCTCCCCTTTGGTCAATTGATCTCTCTTCCTCATTATCTCTGACCCAGTCACTTCCATGTTATGATTGATCATAAATGTACTCAACCATTCGAGTCCTCATTTATGTATTTCCTCTTATTTATTATGCTTGTGATGTTTTTTCAACCACACACATTGTTAGACAACTCATGATAAATAATAAAACACATAATCATGGCCATGAACTTGCATTCATGGGTATACCATGGAGATTTATGCTATGACAAAACAACCATGTTAGTGTGCCAACATATTTACAAATCATATGCATTAAGAATTCAATCATGTAATCCTATCATGAGTGCGTAATTAAACATAAACAACATATTTATGGCTATGATCCTGCTCTCACCGAGCTTCTATATATCTACAACCAAATAGCTCACATTATCACAAGTTTACCATCAAGGCAGCAATCAATAGTTCAAACTAGCTCTTAACACCTAAATAGTTACTTAGTAAATTTTCAAAATCATCACTTACTCATGATGAATCATATATATATATATATATATATTCATTATTCCCATCGAAAACCCAACATCCTTTGCTTTATGCATCAGTCTGGCGCCTTCAAACACAGTGCCTTCATGCCTTCCGAGCGGGACCCAATAGACATGTCACCCCACTTAAGTCACCTGGCTTACCCTATCCCGACGTTTCCCAAACTGCAAATTTAGTTACCACCAGCGTCTATGAATCGGTCTTACATGGACAGTGGGCCCCTCTTCTGCCTCATCATTGGCCCAAAATCTACTGGCCAATACCACCACTGCTAGCTCACGTCATCCCGGTCATATTAACCTGACACCTTCTCTTATGGTACCACTTCATTTCTTTAGGGTCACAGCATCAAGCTGACCGGGCTATGGGTCCTCCTCCCACCAATGAGAACATTGTCAGGATTGCGTGTTTGGCCAACACATATGGCCCATGTCAATCTCTCATGTCAGTGCCTCCTTTTGTTCACCTTGATACATTTTCTGGGGTGACATCATCTTGCATTTGTGATCTTAGTGATTTCTATTGCACCTTCCTTTCCTTCTCCCGAACTAGGTGTGCGGGCTTATGTGGACTGTGGGCCTCACTTCTGTGCATATTTAACTCTGATTGGCCCACATGGATATGATGCCTCGTCATCCCGCACTACTCCATTACACTGCTACTCAATGGTTTCTGGGAGCCATTCTTCGATACAGGTGGTTAGTGGTCCAAACCCTTACATGACCCTCTCTCCCAATTGGGTCGTGCAGTGGCACTACCACATCATTCTGTGTTTCTCAACCCACTCTCTTCCACCTACACCTCATGTGAATGCTCTGGGATGGAAATAACGAGACTTGTTACGTGCGTTTATCACCAACCAATAACATAACTACCAGGGTTATGTAGAGGTCGTCTTAGCCTGGCCCCATGTCATTCCACACCCTGCTTTGGTTCCCTATCTAGGCTTCACTGAATTTTCAAATGGTAGGATGAGTCATCTAGTAGGCTCTAATCCATCCAATTAGAAATCTTTCCATCTCCAAACCATGAGCACAATTGGCTTGGTTCTCAGTCATCCCTACCAACCCTCCTTGTGGTACAACAATAATCATCGAGATACAACTCCAAGGATGAGTTGTCCCGTGGGCATCACTTCCAGCCAATACCAGAACCCATCCAGGTTGCATGACCACCAACGTACCCCAACTGACTTCTTCCTAATTGGTTCCTTTGTTTCCCATAAAAAATTTCCATGTGATCCCTTTCAAGCCACGTCAACCTTCCTCGTCTAGTAATTCTAGGGGAAATCTAGTCGCACCAATATGAAGCCTCCATGACTAAGATTTTGATCGGTGAAAGGATAACGTCACAGACTTCTTTCTTATAAGTTTAGGGCTCGATCCCTCCTATTCCAAAACAAGTTTTTTTTTCCTCAATCTTTGTCATGGCTTGACTAAGGGATCTCGACTCTGCCTCATGTGATGTATCAGATGGGAATCTTCATGATCACCCCAAAACCAAGTTTCGCTTCCACATAGACTTCCTTGACCTAGTCATTTCGACCGTGGATTTGTCTCAAAGGTATAGCAAACCTCCAAATCAACACCAGGGATTCATGCAAACAGTTGTTCATTAAGGCATCCTAAGGTGCTACTGCTCCTGAGCTTGGGCGAAAGACTCTCCAATGTGTTCCTGGCCCCGGACCCCATAGATCGGGGCTAACCACCCCCTAGTTAACTAGGGAGGATAGTTGTGGAAAGAATATAACACAACCCAACATTCTCCCACTTGTTGTTTTCTTTCCACAGTGGGCCACAGGAGAGCTTAGTCATTTATCCAGCCCTGAAACGCCCATTGTTTCTCTACACCAAGAGAACCTCTCAGAGCTCACAGATTTTGTCAATGCATCTGCAGTATTCTTCAAAGTGTCCACCTTTACCAGCAACACCTTTTTGTCTTCTATCATATCCCTCACAAGTGATACTGAACATCAATGTGCTTTGTCTTTGAATGATAAGCAGGGTTCTTTGCCAAGAAAATTGCACTTTGGCTGTCACAGTCTATCCTTATAGCTCCCTGTACTAACCCCATACTTGAAACACAATCTCTGCAACAAAACTTCTTCCTTGCTTGCATGAGTGGCTGCCATGTATTCTGCCTCTGTAGTTGATAGTGCCACTACAGATTGTTTCTTACTCATCCAACTGACTGCACCTCCAAATAGGCTAAACACATACCCACTTGTAGATCTTCTCTGATCCAGATCTCCAGCCCAGTCTGCGTCAACAAAGCCATGAATATCCAACACTCTGTCCAATCTTGGTCTTCCTTGGTAGCACAAACCATAATCACTACTACCACGCAAATACCTGAAAACCCGCTTCACTGTTGTCCAGTGCTCCTTCCCTAGTTTTGACATAAACCTACTCAATACTCCCACTACATGTGCAATGTCTGGTCTAGTACATACCATTGGATACATCAGGCTACCGACTACGCTTGCATATGGAACACGAGACATGTACTCTACCTCTTCTTGTGTCTTGGGACATTGTTTGGCAGATAACTTTACACCTACAGGAATAGAAACCTTCACCAGTTTACTATCCTGCATATTAAACCTCTGCAGTATTGTCTTAACATACTTCCTTTGGTTTAACCAGAGCTTCCTCTTTTCCCAATCTCTTTTAATTTCCATGCCCAAAATATAGTTTGCAGCACCAATATCTTTCATGTCGAATTTGGAGGACAATTGGGTCTTCAAATCCTGGATAATTTCTTTGTCATTTCTAACCAGAAACATATCATCCACATACAAAACCAGATAAATACATGGTCACCAATTATTTTAAAATAAACACAGTGATCTGCTTTGCTTCTGGTGAAGCCAAGTCCCCTTATAAATGTATCAAATTTCTGATACCACATCCTTGGTGATTATTTTAACCCATACAGAGACTTCTTTAACTTGCATACCAGTTCTTTCTTACCCTTCACCGCAAAACCTTCAGGTTGCTTCATGTAGATCTGCTCTTCCAGGTCCTCGTGAAGAAATGTTGTCTTCACATCCATCTGTTCTACCTCAAAATCAAAAGCAGCATCAACACATAAAAGTAATCTAATAGAAGCTACCTTGGCAACAGGAGAAAAAATATAACCAAAATCAATTCCCAACACCTGGGAATAACCTTTTGCTACCAATCGAGCTTTGTATTTCTCCACCTTTCCTTCTGCATTTGTCTTCTTCTTGAACACCCATTTGTTTCCAATGGTTTTCCTTCCAGATGGCAACTACACCAGATCCCAAGCCTCATTTTTGTGCAAAGATGCCATTTCATCAACCATGGCCTCTTTCCAGAGTTTTCCATCCTCTGAATCTACTGCTTCCTTCACTGTTATGGGATCATCGTTAGTAATAGATAAAGCAAAATTTGAACAGAAAGAATATGGACTATACCTTTCAGGATGCCTTCTTTCTCAAACTGACCTTCTCACACTCGAAGTTTGTGGCTCTTCATCTTTTGATTCCTCCTCTGCTGTAGATTCTGATTCTTCCTCCTTAAGCTCAAATTCTATCTTCTCAGGTTCCTTTGGTTGGACTTCATGTTTAATAACATCTTTCACCTCTCTGAACACCACATCTCGGTTGTACACAACCTTCCTTGTTACTGGGTTCCAAACCTTATAACCCTTTAAACCATCCTTATACCCAATAAAGATGCACTTTTCAGATTTACTATCCAGCTTGGTTCTTTTCTCCTTTGGAACATGTACACATGCATCACATCCAAATACCCTTAGATGTGAAAGAGAGGGTTTCTTACTAGTCCATACCTCTTGTGGAGTCTTATCCTCCAACGTTGATGAAGGTTGATCTGTTGACTAGGCAACATGTTGTCTCCACTGCCTCTACCCAGAATTCTTGTCCTAACCCAACACCACTAAGCATGCTTCTTGCCCTTTCCATCAACGTCTTGTTCATTCTTTCTACAACTCCATTTTGCTCAGGTGTGTATGGAGTAGTATTCTGTCATGCTATACCACACTTCTTACAAAATTCTTCAAATTCCTTACTACAAAACTCTTCACTGTTATCTATCCTCAACACCTTTATCTTCTTCTCTATCTGGTTTTCCACCAGAGCCTTAAATTCTTTAAACCTGTCAAAGACTTCAGATTTCTTCTTAAGGAAATATATTCCTTGAGAACTCATCTATAAATGATACATAGTACACAAACTTACCCAGTGATGGAACCTTCATAGACCAAACACATCACCGTTCATAAGTTTTAATATATGTTTCGCCCTCTTACCACCAGAGGGGGAAACTCACCCGATTTTGCTTCCCATATACAAAATTTTCACAGAAATCAAAATCCAAAGAGCTATTACTCATACCTTCTACCATACCTTTACCATGAAGTATTCGAAGGCCCTTCTCTCCAATATGTCCAAGCCTTTGATGCCACAACATGGTCTTCTCTCCAAAGACCACTAGATTTTCTGCTCCACTTTCAAGAACCACAGAACTGTTTCACCCATCAACAACAGTGCTACCTTGCAGCTTGTACAGAGTTCCAATCCGAACTCCCTACATCAATACCAGTGATCCCCGAACCATCTTACAAGTATCCTTCTCGAACATTGTTTTTACAAGTGCATCATCCAGCTTGCTTACAGAAATCAAATTTTTGGTGAATGCAGGAATATGCAGAACACCCAGAAGTTTTCTAACCCTTCCACCTTGCAACTTCAACTTTACTTTTCTGTGACCAACAATTCTAGCCTTCCTATCATCCCCTAAGAAGACATCACCACCATCTTATTTCTCATACTCGCAGAACCACTCTCTATGGGGAGTGAAGTGAAAGGATGCACCTGAGTCAATCAACCATGTCTCATGATCTACATGTGTACTTTGAAGAACCAATACAACATTCCCCACCTTCATCTGAGGTGTTTTCGCCTCTGCAGAAGGAGCATCATCAGATCCCTTTCCTTTGTCAGGAGCTTTAGATTTACAGTCCCTTTTGTAGTTCCCTTCCTTTCCGCATTTCCAACACACCATCTTTACAGGTTTTCCTGGAGATTTAGATCTCCCACTCAATGAATTATTTTTGTTTATGTTCTGGGATCGTCCTCGTACAGACAAGGCATCACCATTCTGGCTCTCCATATTTTTCTATCTCATCTCCTTTGTCAGCAAGGATGAGACTATTTCATCAAACTGCAAGGCAGTTGCATTGCTACCTATTGCAATAACCAGACTATCCCACGAATCTGGTAGAGAACACAACAAACTGATGCACTTGTCTTCATATGAAATTTTAATATCAACAGATAATAGCTGACTTACCACAGTATTAAATGCTTTCAGATTCTTTGTCACCGAGTCTCCATCTTTCATCCTCAGGTTATACAGCTTTTTCCGTAGGAACAGTTTATTCACCAGAGACTTAGATTGGTACAAATTCCCTAACTTGTCCCATAAAGCCTTAGTCTAGCTTTCCCTTATACATTCAGTAATACAGAATCTGAGACACACAATCGTATTGTTCTCTTTGCCTTTCGATCCAACTTCTTCCATTCTTCATCAAATACTCTCGTTGGTTTAGTACTTGGATCTACCGCGATCCTTTGATCTTTATCCACCAATAGATCCTCCATCTTGAGTTTCTACAACTCAAAACTCTGACCATTAAATTTTTCAATCTCTATCTTTCCATTGCTCGCCATCTTCTTTCACCACCAGAATCGATCCCGCAAATCTCTCACTGAACAGGGTCTACCACAGGCCCGAGCGAAACCCCTCAGCAACAAAGGCATCCCCTTGAAGCCAAAACAGCTCTAATACCAAATGTAGGTTTTAACCCCATATAGAAATTACCTGCATAGAATTAAAAAACACAGAAAATAACAACGCGAGAGCATAACACATAAAACACATATACATAGAGATTTTCCCCTGGATCCCAAAACCGAGACTACCAAATTGATTTTTCATTATGTTCCTTTCAATGTTACAAGACATATTTATACATGCCAAAGCATCCAATACCATGGACTGAAAACCATTGCATCCAAAACCATCGACCAAAAACCACCGCATCTAAAACCATGGACTGAAAACCACCGCGTCCAAAACCATGTGCAAAAACCATGCACAAAACCATAGGTAGGTCTGCCCAACCTAATATAGTGTCCAAAAAAAATTTCCCGAGGCTAGTCGCGGAAAGAGTATAACACAACCCAACACCACAAAGAACTTCCACATCAACAATAGAACTCCCAAGAGCCATCCCAACCACTCAGGTAACCAGCCCCTGAGAGAAACTGAATTCTTAGACCATTAAACCCCCAGACGCCCCCTTGATATGGACATGCATGCGTCCAGGAGACTCCGGATACTCCCACAGCATGGGTATGCATGCGTCCAGGGACTTTTCTGCCTAGCGTTGTGCCTGTGTCTCTAGGATTTGAGCCACTTTTTCAGGCCTAGGGCCTAGTTCACTTCCTAGAACACATTGACACTTTCATAACTACAAGATAACAACAAAATGATGATACACATACAATTACTTGAACAAGGACTTGACTGGACCCCTACTAGCCATGACAAGCATTTCATCAAACATGTCACAGATATGTAATCTACAGGTTTAAACAATATATCTGAGCATAGGGGTCTCATACCTATTTGAGAATCGCTAAGAAACATTGTTCCCTTATATCATTAGTTGCATTATCATCTATTAGGTCACAGATACATTGTACATTCATTTGCAAATCAAAACATGGGGAAAGCCACACATCATCATTGTCATAATACGTGCTTATAACCATCATAATAACAACATAAGTATCAAGGATACATAAACCATAGAATCCACATTTAAACTAGTACATTTACATATAATATACCAAGGAAATAACATCTTATTAATGAATGCAATAGCCAACTTGAGATGGGACTACTACATTCCACCTGACCGTAGAATGGCGAAGCCAATTCTCTCATCAACCATTCACCCTTATCATATTCCAAGCATGAATGTGAGACTCAAACCAAAGAACCCAGCAGGTCATCCCGAGGCTAAACCACCTCACCCTCATCAATAAAAACTTGGTTTTACTGCAATCCATCCCGAATCACTAGGCCAAACACTAAACTTGTAATAACAGGCTTTACCATGACCTCCACCATATCACTAGGCCAAACATCAAACTTGTAATAATAGGCTTTACAATGATCTCCACCATATCACTAGGCCAAACAAGCATGGATGCCACCTGATTTCTCCACCTACACTGTGAGGAATTTTCCTACCTCCTAGTCTCTCAGGCTTTACCACAATCCACACTAGATCACTAAGCCCTAAACCGAGACCCATTCTAGAGGCTTTACTACATATCCCATCTCAGGATTACTAGGCCTAATGGAGAGCACCCACCTCTAGGCTTTGTCGTATATCCTGTCATTCACCGGTCGAGCATTCCTAGGCCCACTGAGGCAACACAAAATTCAGCTTTACCACAACCTACAATCCGGTTCAAGGGTTACTAGGCCATGTGTTCTATTACTCATAGATCCACCTCACTCACCTTCAAATCCATCCAGCAATCCAGCTCAACCAAAACATGAGAACCCCATCACACCATGGCTATCCGAAAACGACAAGGCAAGGCTAAAAATATTGTCACACCTGGAAAAATCCATGCCATAATAGCAAAGAACCACATGCAATACCATGCATGCCAAATCTAGCAAAAAAAACACACATGCAAATTGATACCTGTAAAGAATCCTGATGTAGTTGCTTGATCCTGTTTTTTCTTACTTGTTCCTTCCTTCCTCTTTCCTTCTTTTCCTTTTTTGACCAATGTCAAAGTGCTCCAAGAAAACTCTAAATGTCCAAGAGTGAGAGTGAGAGAGAGATATAATAATGAGAAATATCCAAAACTAAACTAAATGAAAAAAAAGTACCAACTGATCCTTTTTATCAATTAGGCCTCTACTTTCTTCATTTTCCATTATTTCCTTCATTTTCCTCCTCACATGCAACCTGTGACCTTTCACCTTCCTTTTCTCCTAATTTCCATTATTTTATAAATAAATGTGCCAAAATTTTCATTTTTCCTTTCCAAATCCTTTGCCATTGCCTTTTCCAATTTCCTTAGCCACAATAAACCAATGGACATCCACACTAGGATGTCTTCCCCAACATTCAACTTGGAATAAGTGTCCCATCAATCATGGTTATTTTTTTTGCCTTTATTAACTTTTATTACATGGAATTTTCACCAGGACACCATCCTCAGTGTTCAACTACACCTATCCCTCAACAAAACCACTGAAAAGAAAACATACTACCAATGGAGCTTTATAACATCGCTCGATGCAGTATTTACAATGATCACCCTGCTGGAAAGGAAACCAACATGACAACATAGCAACATGAAAACTATAATGACATGAAACCCATACCGCTTATTGGAGCTTTATAAGATAGATCATGGTCGTATTTACATCCATATACATATGTACATATACCTAAACATCACACCAAAACATATGCCAAAACATATTTGAAACATCATACCAAAACACATGCCAAAAAATATAACAAACATCATACAAAAATTGATTTGCCTCATCTAGCAAACAATGAAGGATGCATAGCCTACATCTGATCCGCCATCTCCCATGTAGCTTCATCGGGCCCAAAGTGCTTCCACTGCACTTTAACCTTATTGATTGCTCGATTCCTGAGCATGAGCACCTTTCTCTATAATATACATTGAGGCTCTAGCTAGAATTCTCCATCTAGCTCCAACTGCAATACAGACCAGTCAATCACATGATCAACATCTTTAACATACTTCTTAATAAATGACACATGGAAAACATAATGTACATTCACTCTCGGAGGCAGTGCAAGTTGATAGGCTATTGGCCCAATCCTCTCAATAATATTGAAAGGTCCACAAAATTGGAGTGCCATCTTGGCACATGATCCAATCCGCAAGGATCTCTTCTTCGGTTTGATGCGCAAGTACACCTATTCCCTAATTTGGAACTCCTTGAATAACCTATTTTGATCTGCATATCCCTTATGCCTATTCCTAGTTGCTTTCAAATTCTTCTTTATTACCTGCATTTCGTGCTCCATGTCTTCTAGCATGTCTAGTCCAATCAACACCCTGTTAACCAGATCACTCCAACTGATGGGGGTATCCACCCATATAATTCCTCAAACAAACTCATCTTCAAATATTCCTGAGACCCATTGTTGTAAGTGAACTCTACCAGTTGAAGGTACTCTTCCCACTTCTGAAGTTAATACATCACATACATCCTCAACATGTCCTCCAATATCATGCTGACCCTCTCAATCTGTCCATGTGTCTCCAGATGATAAGTTGTAATGAAGGCCAACTCTATGCCCAAACCTACAAATAACTCCTTCCAAAACTTGGAAGTGAACTTTTCATCCTTGTCTGACACAATCTTGTTTTGGAGACCATGCAATCTGACCACGTCTCTAATGAATACTTGTGTTACGTCACTAGCTGAGAATGTAGACTTCAATGGAATGAAGTGCACAACCTTTGTCAACCTGTCCACCACTACCATGATGGAATCATGTTGTTTCACTGTCCTCGGAAATCCTGCGATAAATTCCATGGAAATGAACTCCCATTTCCACTCTTGAATCACAATCAGTTGTAGCAGTCCACATGTATGCTTACACTCTGCCTTCACCTGTTGACAATATAAGCACCTAGCCATAAAGTCTACCACATCCTTCTTTAGATTCGGCCAATAATAAAATTTCTTCACTACGGTCAATGTCTTCTAATAACTTGGGTGACCTAAATATGGTTTCGAGTGAAAATCCCTCAAGATCACCTTCTTGAGCTTATTGTTGTCTAGAACATATATCATGTCTCTAAACCTGACCAATCCATCTGTTGTAAGACAATAGCCACATCTAGTTCCCCTGCATCTATACCTATACATGTACCACTACATGTACTTGTACCTGTACCACTACCTATACCTAAACCTGTACTCTACTGCAACCTATGCACAATCTCCATATACCTGACATCCTGCTGACCTACCTGTAAGATCCTATCCTGTAAATTTATCCCATAGGAGCTCATAGCTACTATGTGATTTACCTATATCCGCCTGATAAGAGCATCTGCCACCCTCTTCTCTTTACCTTTGATATACCTTATCGCAAAATCGAACTCATTGATCGTGGCCAACCACCGAGCCTGCCTTCCATTCAGATTTGGTTGTTAAAATAGATATCACAAACCACTATGATCACTCATCAATACAAACCTCATGCCCAGAAGATAGTGCATCCACATATTCAATGCATGAATAATCGTTGCTAAATCAAGATCATGTGTCGGATAGTTATGCTCGTGCTCATTTAATTTTCATGACTCATTTCATACCACTTGTCCATCCTGCATAAGGACTCCACCAATTCCTATTTTGCAAGTATTTTTACATACCACAAACTCTTTTTTCAAATCTTCACACTTTAACATTGTTGCATGTGTCAACAACTGCTTGAGTTGCTCAAAATTGGCCTCACACTCCTCTGTCCATTCAAACATCTTACCTTTCCTTTGAAATGATGTGATAGGATAAGCAATCTATGAGAAGTTCCTGATGAACCTCCTATAATAACCTGCTAACCCCGTGAAAGATCTCACTTCATTCACATTCTTGGGAGCTTCCCACTAAATTATGGCCCTTATCTTTCCTAGATCTATTGTTATGCCCTCCTTCAAAAAAACATGTCCCAAGTAATGTACGTCAATCTGAAAGAAACTGCACTTGTTGATATTAGCATAAAATTGATGCTCTCTCAACAACCTCAACACTGCTGCTTAATGCTCAGCATGCCCTTCTTCATTCTCGAAGTATATCAAGATGTCATCAATGAATACACTAACAAACTTGTCCAAATAAGGACGCAACACACTATTCCTTAAACACATAAATGTAGCTGGAGCATTAGTCAAACTAAATGGAACTACAATAAACTCATAATGCCCATACCTGGTTCGGAAATCTATCTTGTAAATGTCCTCCTCTTTGATGCATACTTGATGATATTTGTATCTCATATCAATCTTCGAGAACACTTTTTCTCCCTTTAGCTGATCAAACAAGTCATCAATCCTCAGCAATGGATAAATGTTCTTGATGGTCACTTTGTTCAACTGTCTGTAGTCAATGCATAATTTGAGAGTACCATCCTTCTTCACAAACAATATCGGTGTGCCCCAAGGTGATACACTTGGCCTAATGTATCCTTTGTCAAGCATCTCCTTTAACTGCAACTTCAGCTCTAACAACTCTGGAGTGCTCATCCTATATGGTTCATTTGATGTTGGTGTTTCCCTTGGTACCAACTCAATGGAAAAGTCTACTTCCCTGTGAGGTGGCAACTCTGAAATGTCTACAGGAAATACATCCCGAAATTGTTATAGAACTAGGTACCTACTCAAAACATCTGCATCCGCAACTTCCTTACCTTTGTCACTAGAAATATACAATGAAAATAATGCACACCCTTTCCTTTGACTGTGCTTTTCCTACATAGTTGTCACCATCCTAACTGATGTGGCTTTCTTCTTTCCCTGTAAGACTCTTGGTTCCCCATTGTCATCCAAGAACTCAATGGATTTGTCATAACAATCACCTTGATCCTATGAAGGTACAAGCAATCCATGCCCAACAACATATTGTATGATCTCAATGATAATACATTTCAATGTGTTGCGGTAAGCATACCATTCAAATCAAATGCACAAGCTCTTACCCAATGATGAACTCGCTTCTTTGTACCTGTAGCCAATTGCACTAACCCGGATTTTGCATGCACTCCTTTATTCAAACCACACTTATCCACCAAGCCATGATTAACATAGCTATAATTATATCCAGGGTCAATCAAATTAGAAACGACTCGATCATAAAGCTTATCATCCATCTCAATGATAGATGCTTGATGGTTTGCCTACCTATTATCCAGTGCTACATAGATACAAGGAACGCTCTGACCAACATCACCAACCGTTTCCACCTCCTGTGCACTGTATATCTGAGGCCTACCACCTTGATTCTGTGGAAAATATCTCTTAAGGTGTTCCTTACCACATGTCCAACACTCCAACCATCCAGTACCATCACCTATATGTTGCTGATGTGACCCATGTCCCTGTCTAGCTGCATTGAACTTATTTTGTGGTGCCACATTTTCTTTCTCTTATGCATTCTGAGGCCTTGTTCTTTTTAGCCACCATTTACCTTTACCTTTATCTTTCCCTTTCCATCCTTGCTAAGATTCACCCTTACGCTTCGACTACTCATAGAAATTATTCAATTTCCCAATAACTTCCTCAAGTTATGGAGGCTCATCATACTTAATCCGATCTCTAAATCCTAATGGAAAACCATTGGCAAATCGTTGAAATTTAGTATTGTCATCTTTAAGTTATGGTACATACCTCAATAGCTCCAGGAACTTGGTCATATATTCCTCATCTATCATCGATCCCCTGTTTAGCTCATAGAATTCTTTTTCCTTACTGTCGCAGTACTTTTTTGACAAGTACTTCTCCCTAAAAAACCTCTTAAACTCATGCCAACTCAATTCCTCTCTCTTGATGTCTCTAACCCACTTAACATCTTCCCACCAAATATTTGCTTTACCTCTCAAGAATAATATAGCTACTATGGCATTCATATTATCTGTGTAATTATGAAACTCAAAGAACTTCTTCATACCAAGTATCCAAGACTTTGCATCTTCTGGCTTCTTCAAGTCTCCATCAAAAGTAGGTGGCTTTGATTTCTTAAATTCATCTGGAAAGTATCCTCTATCACTCCTCCTTTAAGGATGATAACGATGACGATCATAATGCCTATCAAAATTAGAACTAGAGTAGTACATGTGTCCATAACCTCTCCTATCTAGAGTATCCAACAACTTTCCATCTATAACTGTGTCATCTTTATCTGACCTGTGACCACCATGAGGCCTACTGCCATATGCCCCATAGTTTTGTCCTCCTGTCCATGGCTGATCCAAAGTGGCCCTTGTCATTGTAATTGTGACAAACTCCGAAGGAATATTGCATTAACCTCTGCTTGTTTCTCTTGTGCCTCCATGATTTTATCATTGTTTGCCTTACAACTCTTTATTTCTTCATTGTAGCTTCTCGGTGTGTCTGCTAAACCAAAAGATTTCCCAACACCAAGCTGCTCATTTGATTCATAGGGAGAATATTTTTATTCTACCATCTTGCTAGTCATTTCCTATATCTTTCCTACAAGGCATACTATGTCAGCTAAACCAAATCACAAAAAACCAACGCACCTTAGCATAATTTGGGGAGGATATCTCATCTACAAGATCATCCAAATCAGTGTAATAAATGTGCAAACATAATCATGATAGCATATATATATATAATACATAAGCACATAACGATATAACCATCAGTCTAGCTAGTTATATAACCATATAACTACACACACCATGACCTCATGCATGACAACAACAACCAAACCAATGTACACTTACAATACACAGCATAAACAACATGTAGCCAATCATACACTCATGACACCACACTTCACAATAAAAACATCATCTTCCACATGGCGACATCACTACAACCATGACCAACACCATGCATATGCAACAAGCATATAGACCACAAGGATGATTAACACATGTGCAACTGACATGAATTCATGACCAACACACACCACCAATCTATTCCAAGGGGTATCATCAAAAGAGAACGGAAACCAAACACCACCTAGAGCGAACGAAACTCGCTTTGATACCACTCTATAACACCCCCATCCTACATCTACCCAAGTAACTAGCCAACCGAGGAAAATATGTGATGAGAAGCCACTAAAATGGGATTCAACCTCCTAGGTGACCTTAAGAAGTGGAATCGACAGAAACACACCACAAAGACCTTCCACATCAACAATAGAACTCCCATGAGCCATCCCAACCAGTCAGGTAACTAGCCCCTGAGATCAACTGAAGTTTTAGACCACTAAATCCCTATACACTCCCTTGATATGGACATGCATGCGTCTAGGAGGCTCCAGAGGCTCCCATGGCATGGGTATGCATGTGTCCAGGGACTTTTCTGCCCATTGTTGTGTCTGTGTCTCTAGTATTTGAGCCACTTTTTCAGGCCGAGAGCCCAGGTCACTACCCATAACTCAATGAAACTTTCAGAATTGCAAGATAATAACATAATGATGATACACATATAATTACTTGAATAAGGACTTGATTGGACCCCTACTAGCCATGACAGGATTTCCATCAAACATGTCACAAATATGTAATCTATAGGTTTAAACAACATATATGAGCATATGGGTCTCATACTTATTTGAGAATCACTAAGAAGCATTGTTCCTTTATATCATTAGTTGCATTATCATCTATTAGGTCATAGATACATTGTTCATTCATTTACAAATCAAAACATGAGGAGAGCCACACATCATCATTATCATAATACATGCTTATAACCAACATAATAACAACCAAAATATCAAGGATACATCAGCCACAGAATCCACATATAAACCAGTAAATTTACACATAAGATACCAAGGAAAGAACCTCTTATTAATGAATGTAAGATTCAACCCGACTATAGGATGGGACTACCACGTTCCACCTGACTGTAGAATGGTTGATTCAATGCTCTCTTCAGCCATTCACCCTCGTGCCATATTCCAAGCATGAATGTGGGACTCAAACCAAAAGAACCCATAGGGAAGCCCAAGGGTAAACCACCTCACCCTCATCAATAGAAACTGAGCTTTACCGCAATCCATCTCGGATCACTAGGCCAAACAGTAAACTTGTAATAACAGGATGTACCATGACCTCCACCAGATCAATAGGCCAAACAAGCATGGATTCCATCGGATTTCTCCACCTACACCATGAGGAATTTTTATGTCTCCTAGTCTCTCAAGCTTTACTACAATCCACATTGAATCACCAGGCCCTATATCGAGATCCACTCTCCAGGCTTTACTGCATATCCCATCCCAAGATTACTAGGCCTAATGAAGAGCACCCACCTCTAGGCTTTACCATATATCCTGCCATTCACCAGTCAAGGATTCCTAGGCCCACCTAGGCAACACAAAATTCGGATTTAATGCAACCCATAGTCTGGTTCAATGGTTACTAGGCCATGTGTTCCATTATTCAGAGATCCACCTCACTCAGCTTCGAATCCATCTGGAAAATCCAGCTCAACCAAAACATGAGAACCCCATCACACCATGGTTATCTGGAAATGGAAAGGCTAGGCTAAAAACATTTTCGCACCTGGAAAAACTCAAGCCATAATAGTAAAGAATCACATGCAATACCATGCATGCCAAATCTAGCAAGGAAAACACCCATGCAAATCAATACTTGTAAAGAATCATGTTGTAGCTACTTAATCCTACTCTTCCTTGCTTGCTCCTTCCTTCCTCTTGCCTTCTTTGCCTTTCTTGATCCAATGCCAAAGTGCTCCAAGAAAACTCCAAGTGTCCAAGAGTGAGAGAGAGAGAGAATAATGAGAGAGCTCCAAAACTGAACAGCAAAAAAGGTACCAACTGATCCTCAAAAGTTGTTTTATCAATTAGGCCTCTATTTTCCTCATTTTCCATTATTTCCTTCATTTTCCTCCTCACGTGAAACCTGTGACCTTTGACCTTCCTTTTCTCCTAATTTCCATTATTTTCATAAATAAATGTTCAAAAATGTCATTTTTCCTTTCCAAAGACTTTTCCATTGCCTTTTCCAATTTCCTTAGCCACAATAAACCAAAGAACACCCACACTAGGATGTCTTGCCCAACATTCATCTTGGAATAAGTGTCCTACCAACCATGGTTATTATTTTTTCCTTTATTAACTTTTATTTTTTCCTTTTTCATCAACCAGCCTGTTTTGATTTTAATTGACCCAAGTTCTAATTTCATTTATGCCAGCTCGAAGGTTGCAAAGAAATGTGCTTTGCAAAATTGTTAGACTCCGTCTTGTCAGCTCGCGCAGTCGAATTCACCAAGTTGCAGAGGATGGTTCTCCTTACCAAAATTCAATATTAATTATCCCTGCAAGCAGACAAAGAAAAATCCCTCATTCAAAATCAGCAAATTTAAAAAGGGAATTAGAAAACAGAGTTTGTAATAATGTGTTGGAGCATAATTGGCAAAGAATATTGCAAAGAGGATTTCATCAGAAGGTGGTGGTGCACTCATCATTGATTATGGACAAATATGGAAGGCACCCACTTCTAATGATTGTTGCAGGAGGAATGTGCATAAGCTGCTTCATTATTGGATCATTTTACATACAGGGACATTTTGATGCAAGAAAATTATCATTAATTGGCCTTTTGGGTTATATTGCAACATTTTCAATGGGCATGGGTGGAATTCCATGGGTCATAATGTCTGAGATATTTCCTTTGAATATGAAGCGTATTGTTGGCAGTTTGGTGTCTCTCACAGCTTGGTTTGGTTCATGGATTGTCACCCTCACTTTTAATTCTCTCTTTTCTTGGAGTTCTATAGCTTCCTTCTTTATATTTTGCATATGGCTTTTCTGAGGTTCATATCATCGCACTTTGTGGCATCCAAGGATCGTATATAATCTCTGTACCTGTGGCTTGCATCTATGACTATAATGGTTCGATTTGTTTTGAAGTTCATATGGTTTGAGGCTTGTATGATTCGTTAACTAAACTCTGCAATGTCTCGTATGGTTCAACCCTGAGCCCCTCTGTGATAGGTATATATATATATATATATATATATATATATATGCGTCGTATCAGTTACTTGTTGATTCTGAAGTCGAGCTAGAAACATCTCATCTCTGCTCTTGGTGAAAGATCTTTCGAAGGCCAGCCAGAAAAGCAAACGGTGTCACAGTCTCCACAGTGTCTCGGCATCTCAGGTTACTCACATCTCTATGGAAAGGTTACTTGCTCTCTGTGGATGGTCTCATTATATATGGGTCTCAGTGCTTCGCATTTAGCTCAGTGAAACATCATCTATGGCTCTCGCATTTTAGTATATCATGGCATCTATGGTACTCTCATTTCTCTGTATCATGGATCTCACTTTCCATTGTCTCTTGGCATCTCAGTGGTATCACAGTTATGTTTGGCACTTGGCATCTCAATGGTATGATCACAGCCATAGTATATTGGCTCAGAGTCTCAACTCTGGTATTCATATGGTCTTAATAGGCAGTCTCTCGATTGGGCGTATACTCTATGCAATTTGATACACAATATGTTGTCTCTGCGTTATGGTCACAGTGATATGTATGGAGGTCTCAACGTTGTTCTGCGATGGGTGTATTGTTTCTACAGATCTATGCTAGCAGCTATATTCATATATGCATATAGAATAATGTCTATGGTCAGCGGTACTTATATGGTTGGCGCAAGCACTCTCCCGACATCCCTATAGTCTCAGCGTCACTATTATATCGACCTGTTTCAGCACTAGATGAGTCTCGGCTCTGTCATATAAACTGTATGTATGGCATGATCAATTGCAGAGCATCACAGATGATTGAACTTGTAGAAACACTTATGCTCTTTATGGACCTTCAAACACTTGGGGACAAGGAATTAAAGAAGCTTTCATTTTCACACATTGTCCACTCGATTCGACAAATGAATACTAAGCACAAGATTGATGTTAAGGATCGTGCCTTGCAGAGCATTTTGTTCTCATTGTTGTAGGAAGAACATGAGTCAAAAGTGATTGCTAGGTCAGTGGGACTCCATCGTTTGATTTTGTTGAATTTTTATCCATTTCTTCAAAAATATGTTTAGCCTCATCAACAAGATGTAACACACCTTCTGGCAGCAACAGTCCAGGCCTGTCATGATATGGTGCTTCCTGATGCAGTTGAACCATTACTGAAAGCAGTTGGTAAATCAATTTGTACATGATCGAGGTCGTACTGAGATGATTGATGTTGGTTTAAATGTTGTAAGGGAAATCTGTCTACGAATGCCATTGTTGATGACTGAGGATTTACTTCGTGACCTTGCCCTGTATATGAAGTCTCATGAGAAAGCAGTATCATCAGCGGCTCGATCCCTCATTGGCATCTTCAGACAACTATGCCCATCATTATTGGATAAGAAAGATCGTGGGGGGGTCTGTATTCTGTGATGTGGCAGTCAATTGCAAACACTCCAGCATTCGATCCGTCCTCAAAATATATGCGGTGGATTTACTCCAGATTATCAAGATTTGTTCCTAATTTCGGTAAAATGGCCAATGCATTTCCAGAAATTTGGAGGCAGTTGTAATTTCCAGAATGTGCAAAGTGGCAGAGAACAAGATCCGATTGCCTATGTTTGTCTTCAGTAATGGGATTGACACCTGTAAATGCCACCTCTTCATCAGTTATCAACAGATTCGAGTAGAAAATGGAGCGCTTTTCTATCTTCAGAAACGTTGATTGGCTCTTAGTTTTGTTTGTTTAATAATGATAAAACAAATTCCTTGTCTTGGGGTCGATTGTTTTTTCCCTAGCAGAGTTTATTTAATGTATTAAAAAATCATTTGTAAAGGGTTGAGGGGGAGAGTTCGGAGAGAGGGGCATGGAGGAAAAAAGACAGAGTTTTATTGTACAGCTTCTTTGACAGAGATTTTAATTAAAATACACAGCTCTGGCTTCTGAGATTCCTGCGGTATGAAATTTAACATTTGTCTTTTCCTATGTCTCATGTGTAGCTTGTGATGTTTTACATTTCATCTCATAATCATTTCTGTTGAATACTTTTAAGTGAGAAAGGCAGAATCCAATTTATTTGCTCTGTCTTGAGGAAGTATTCATAGTTAATGTTTTCTTCTGTTTGACAAGGATCCATCTTTTATGCCCTTGTCGACTTCTCGGCAGTCTTGCCATTCCGTTTATCTCAATTTAATTGTTAAATTTCTTGCCTACCTTGCCTCAGGAGATAATCTGTGTTTTTTATTATATTTCTCTGTTCGAGCTGTTCTTAGCCCCATGCAACCCAGAAAACCCCATCATTTATCAAAAACAACCCTTTCTATCAATTTACTAGCCTAAAATCTGCATTCACTATAGGTCATCTCAGCCCCTTTGAAAACCTCGTGCCGAGATAGACCCGAAGAGAGCCCTCTCCTGTCCTCGTAGGGCTAGCTACGAGGCTGAGCTTGGTTTGATGTTGCCTTGAACCTCGCCTTCCTTAGCCTGAGGCAGATTCAAGAGCTAACAAGAATAAAACCCATGAGATATTGTAGTTGGTTCAATTAGCAATGGGAACCAAAAGGTGAGTGATAGGCATGGTGGAATCATGCCTAGTGATGGTAAGTGGCATGTCCATCTCATTTGGTCTCAACCTTTTATTGTTGGGCTTGTATGAAATACTAGTTTACATGGATTGGCTAGCAATTCATAAAACCAATATTGACTGCTATAACAAGTCACTAGAATTTCCTAGTGACGAGGGAGAGAAAGTGACACTGCAGGGAATAAGGAATCCTATCATTGTCAGGCAAATATCAGTGTTATAAGTGAAAATATGTAGTAGGAAAAGGTGTGCCTTGTATGTGGTCCAAGTGACTAACAAATTAGAAGCTAATAGATTCAAAATGAAAGAGAACCTAGTGTTAAGGCAATTCATTGTTGGGTTTCCGGAGGAAATACTAAGATTACCACCTAGGAGGGAGATCGTTTTTTCCATAAAATTGTTGTCAGGATCAATACTAGTAGCAAAAGCCCCATATCGCATGAGTACACCAAAGCTAATGGAGCTAAATCTAAAACTAAAAGAATGATATGAAAAAGGTATATCATACCTAGTGTGTCATCTGGGAATCCCCAGTGCTATTTGTGAAGAAGAAGGATCGTACGTTGCAGATGTGCATTGACTACAGGCGGTTAAATAAAGCCACAGTGAAGAAAAAGTATTCACTACCTAGAATTGATGACTTGTTTGATCAACTAAGAGGGGTTGCGTATTCTCAAAAATATAATTGACGTCTCATTATCATCAAATTCGAATTAAGGATGAAGACATCCACAAGACAGCCTTCAAAACCAAATATGAACACTATGAGTTTGTAGTGCTTCAATTTGGGCTCACAAATGCTCTAGCCACATTTACGTGTCTGGTGAACAAAGTCCTCATCCCATATTTAGACAATTTTGTATTGGTATTCATAGATGACAGCTTGGTCTACTGAAAAAATAGAGAAGATCATGAAGAACATTTGAAAGTGGTATTGTAATTGATGAGGGAGCACAAGCTCAAAAAATGTGATTTCTTCTAATCACAAGTTTAATATTTGGGACATATTGTTTCCAAGGAAGAGTCGCAGTGGATCCTAAGAAGATAAAATTCATCATGGGGTGGCCTACTCCTAAAAATGTCACAGAAGTGAGATATTTCATGGGATTGGTTAGATACTACAAGCAATTTATTCATGTTTTTTCAAAGATTAGGTATCCAATCATAGCCCTGCATAGAAAAGGATTTAAATTCCAATGGACATTACAGTGTGTGGAAAACTTTGAACAACTCAAAAACCTACTCATGCATGCACCTGTCTTGAGAATAGCTAATCTAGAAAAATATTTTTTGGTTTGCACATATGCTTGTAAGGAAGGGCTCAATGGAGACCTAATGCAAGGATGTGTGATTTTTTATGAACCAAGAAAATTAAAGGAGAGTGAAAGGAATTATGCCACTCATGAATTGGAACTTGCAGCAAAAGTGCATGCATTAAAGATGTTGAGACATTACTTAGTTGGAAGAATGTTTGTGTTAATGCCAAAGCATGGAGAGTTGAGAATGACCAGCGCAAGTCAAATGCAATATGGCTAGCCTTGATTAGCAAGTTTGAATTTGAGATCAAGTACATCAAGGGAAAAGAGAACAAGGTAGCAAATGCATTTAGTAGAAGTTTTTAAGTGGCTCACTTGGAAGCCATAAGCACTTTTATATTTAATATCAAAGAAGCATTAGTACAAAACGAGCACTTTCAGCATGTGAAAGCATGCCTGTAGCAAGAGCCAAAAGGATTATTGAGTAAGAATTATATGCTCACTAATGATGGTACGTTGAATTTAAAGGATAGATGGTATCTACCTTGAATGGGTGACTTGAAGAACCTCATCACGGATGAGTTTCACAAAATACCTTAGTCGGGTCATCTGGCTTATCAAAATATGATAACATCTACGAAGAAAATGTATTATTGGCCAGGCATGAAAAAGGAAGTTGTTGATTACATTGCCAGGCGCCTGAAAGGTCAAAAATCTAAAGTCAAATGCAAACACCCAGCGAGATTGCTAGAAACAATCCCCATTCCTGAATGGAAATGGGTTGTCATATCTATGGACATCATCATAGGATTGCCAAAAAAATCCAAGCAACATGATGTTATAATAGTGGTAGTGGACAAATGGGCAAGGAAACTCACTTTATAGATGTCAAATCCACCCACAACGCAATTTACATGGCTCAAATTTTCAAGAAGGAGATATTTATATTTCATGTCACAACCAAGAAGATCATTTTGGATCATAAGTTCACTTCAAAATTTTGGAAAGCATTGTTTGTTTGTTTTGGAACTCGACTAGAATTTAGCATAACATATCATCCTTAGATTGACGGATAAACTGAGAGAATCAATAGAGTTTGAGAATACATGCTAACAATGTATGTCATGCATCAACAAAATAGGTAGGAAGGGTTCTTACCCTTAGTTTAATTTTCCCACAACAGTGGGTATCAAGAGTCACTAATGATGAGCCCTTTCAAGGCTCTATATGAAAAAAAATGTAGTTCCCCCATCAACTGGGATGATCCAGTGAACAAGGTGCTTCTTGGACCCTATATGTTGAGGGAAATGGAATAAGAGGTAATTAATATCATGCAAAAGTTAAAGGCATCCCAAGATAGGCAAGAGATTTATGTGAATCAACGAAGAATGCACAAGGAATTTCAAGTAGGAGATAATGTATCATCACATTAGACCAAGGAGGGTCTCATTGAAAGTGGGGTCTTGTGCCAAGTTGGAACCCAAATTCTATGGACCATTTTAAATTTTAGAAAGAATGGAGCCAATGGCTTATAGATTGGCCATACCACCCACAGTGAAATCACATGATGTTTTTTACATTTCCTTTCATAAGAAGTATGTTCATAACACTAATCATATTATAGATTGGTTTGTGATACATGTGGAACTGGAGGGAGAGTTCCAACTAGAACCATTGTGCAGCCTAGAATAGAAGCATATCACGCTCCAGAATCAAGTAATAAAGAAAGTAAATGTGCAATGGAAGCACTTTGAACCAAATGAATAACCTAGGAAGTGGCTGATCAAATGAGGTTTTCTTACCCAATTTTGTTTACTATGTAAATAAATGTAAAGAGTTGTAAATATAAAGCTTAGTGGTTATTTTGTGTTTATTTATAAAACATTAATGATGGTGTTCCTTTAAGGGGGCAGGGTCTGTAACAACAATTTTTTTACAACACCCCATGTATGTAAACCCAAATTTTGTAAATTATCGATGTGTTTATGTGTGTGTAAAAATAAATTCATGGTTGGCCTAAATGGAGGGACGCATAGAGACGCATATACCCAAAGTTCTAAGAGGTAAACCCTATGGTGGGTTGTTGTGTGGTTGTTGAGTAAAGGTTGCATATTAGTGTGTTTCCCTATGGCATTTCGTGAGTAGACACATGCTAACCACCCTTAATTGTCATAATTATCCACCTAATGATGGATTGGCCTACATTTACATGCATTTAACTCGAAGTGGGTATCCTAAGTGGAGGATGGCCTCATACTTTCCCCTCTCCTCGTGAAATGTGGAGAGACAAGATACTTCATTCTTCTGGTAGTTTTGAAGAACAAGGTCAAATTGTGCAAAGAGGGCACAGATAAATTGGTGCAAAATTGTATTGTGTAGAGAGCACTTAGAGTGCCAGGAACTATGGAGCAAGGGAGTTTTGGGTGAAGACACTAGAGAGGAGATTTGTTTAAAGATACTAGTGTTTAATCCAAAAGGATAAAAGATGGGTGTGAATTCGACCTATGAGGAGCTCAGTGGAGAACTGGGTTGCTTTGATTCTTTCCTTGGGGCTGTGAAACCACCTGGTGCTTGTTTCCTAGACATAAACCATCAGCACGAGACAATGTAGGTCACGATGTTGCTTGCCTTGGTGTTGTGAAACCACTTGTATAGTGGACTAAGGACCCCTGTGGTGATTTTCATGAGAGGAAGTTTTTAAGCCACCAAAATTAGTGATTCCACTTCCTAGAACTAAGATAGAAATCATTTGATATTGGGTGAAGCCCTGTATTTTAACCAGAGAGTGTGTGAGTCATTGTGGGGCTTTCCTTGGGGATGTGAAACCACCTAAATAGTGGAATCCTTCTCCTGGATATCTGATTAAGCCTTGGGTGTGAATGTCCCTAGATACATATCCCCTTAGACTTTGGATCTGGATCAAGGGTGCACGGTTGCAAGAAATAATTGTAGTGTGGTTGGCCTATGGTTGGGTGGAGAGTTGAAGTCCCTCCTTTAGTTTTCAAACATATTAAAACTTATGGATAAGTTTACATTTCTTGTGTGAATGTCTTATGAACTATGATAAATACTATTACATTGTTAATAATTTCAATATCAAGTGTGTTATGTATATGAATGATTTCCTGAGCTATGCAACTCACCAATATGACCATGATGGAATGTTGACTTATTAATTCATGGTTTGTTATAAGCCTGAAATGTGATGTTTATTGTCATGATCATTAACAATCTAAAGCTATGTGTCATGGTTACATTGATGCACTCTAATAGTACGTAAATGGATGCATAGTTATAGATGTTTCCATTTTGGTTCTTTTGTTAAAATTTGGAGTTTGAGACCTCAATCCTTGGGCCACAACTCCCAAAGGTAGACTTATGTTACAAATTGTAAGTTGTTTGGAACAAGTGAGGTATTCGTCCTCCCCATTCTCTAACATTACCCTAGAATCACTAGTTTATGTATTGTATGGTATGCCTCTGGAACCTGCGGGCGGTGAAGTTTAGGTTCAAATGAATTATGGCAGGAAAACATCGAGTGGGAACTAGTGGAATTTTGCCTTAGTGTAACCATACCATTAGCCATTGGTGGCAATGGTCAAGTATAAAGACTATCGGGGGTTGATACACTCGGATAAATGTCATTGACAATGGGCAAGAAGCCTAGGGGCAGGACTAGGCACAACCTTGAGGGAGGAACCTGCTTTACTGCCCATGTCTCATTGCTTTTTGTCAAAGTTATTGCATGATATAATGGATACGAGTGCGTTGGTGGAGACTAATTAACATGGAGTGACTTCCCTCGTGGAACCTTGTTGTTTCCATATCACCTACCACTCACCACTACCGTTCCTTAATTAGAATCAAACATCATGGGCAATGATGGTCACAACAGTATGATGTGGGCCTGACGGTAGGACCCACCAAATTGACCAACTAGGACTACGTGGAGGCCACATGTGCACCATGTGGTTTTTAACCCTGCCTTCATAAAAAAACCTTGGAGGTTTGGTTAAATGATAAGTAACACCTCTCACATCCTGAGATAGTTCAAGGAGGTGGGAGGGAGCATTACAAAACTAACTTTTAAAGCTTATCTACACAATAACCAAGAAACTAGTTTCATCACCAATTTTAAATCTGAGTTTACAAGATGCAACCAGAGCATATAAACATGGAAAATGTGTTAATAAATAGAATGAGAAAGCAAATATTTAACAAGTTAATACACAGTAATGAAAAGAGTATATTTTTTGGGTGGTGGGGGTCCTTCCACTACTCAACAAGTACATTTAACTTAAGACCAAAGGTTTGAACTTCATAAATTGATCTAAATGTATAAAAACAAGTCTACAATCCAAATCCAAGCTCTCAATCCAAAATCTATGTTCTCAAAATAATAGCATGCTTTGTTGAGCCATGTTTACTTGCCTTTATAGGCAAAAATTCCACAAAATATCCAAAACCATTGTTTTAAATTAATTATAGCTAAAATTGAGATATGATCCAATAAACCTTGTTGGGTGCTCAGATCGTGGATTTAATCTCTAAAACTCAGATATGGGCCTTTTTAGCAAATCGTGTTATGTTTTAGTTGCAAGAGTGCCGGTGTTGATCACACGTTTACCAAGAGTCTCAGTGTTGTTTTGGGACAAGTGAGTAGGAGACTTACCATCTCAAGATACTCACAGTGAAAACCCATGTTCTAGATTTTACCCAAACCACCTGCAAATATAACAACAAAGGATGATTTACAAAATCTGCAATTTTCTTTTACAATGGAATTAATTACATGAAATTTTAAAAATTAAAAATTCAATGAAAGCACCTTGGGAAAGTGTTAATATAAGAAAAATATGGGAAAATATTGTCATAAATGAAAAAAAGAGGTGTTTTTGAGGCTAAAGAAGTCAAAAACCATAGCAAAAAATTTGATAAAAAGAGGATTGATGTCCCCCCAAACTAAAGGTGAAGTATGTTCTCATACGTATCCCAAAAACTTATCTTGAGTTGCATCACATTATTTTGGTTGCCTATAAGAGAAGGTCCACATTATCTTTGGGATATTGTGATGATTGTCCCTCTGTCTTGGGGTTCTTCATGTGCAAATTTCTCTCAAATTCTTGTTTTCAGCCTTAAGTTCCTTTTTCCTTTTATACCTTACATTTATATCCTAATATATATATATATAATATATATATATTATATATATAATATATATCATATTGTTTTCTTCTTGCATCCTTTTGTTTTCCTCCTAAATGCTTTGATTTTCTTTTATCAATGAGAGGTTGTGCTTGGTCAAAAAATCACTTTATGACTTCAAATATCTTTCTAAGATGTGCATTTCATGCACATTCTTTTTCAGCTTCTTGATTGTCCTTTTCTTCTTCTCAAGGGCTTATTCTTGAGGAGATATGAATTCCTCTAGTGAAGGTGCATGAGGTGTTTCAACTTGTTTTCAGGATTGATTTATTATAATCTCTCTTATTTCTTCCTTTGTAGTTGTGTACTCATATTCCTCATCAATAAATGTATATTCCTCAGGAAACTTCCCTTTGTCTGCAATCTTTTGTTCTTGTTTTTCTTCAGCGTTCAAAGATTCTATATAGTCATAAAGGACTTGTTGGTCCTTTTCAATGCTATCATCATCTTCTATTTCAATCAAAGAAAGATTTTGATTTATTTGTTTCTTTTCCTTTTTAGGAAATGTAGTTGCCTCTTCTTCTCATCCCATCTGTCTAAACATAGACCTAGTCATACTCCTTGGTACTGACTCTTTTACTAGCTTATCCTGTTCATATACATGTTCTATTTCTTCATCCTGGTCTTCATATTCATCTTGTTATGTATCTTCTTGCTCCAAAGTCTCCTTTTCTTCCATTGTAACAAACTGATTTCTCTTAAGGAAGGATTCCCATTTCTCGTGGGTTTTGGAAAGTTCCCATTCTATAATCATTTTGAGCAAGCCATGATGATAATCATTGTTTGGATATTTATGTGTTATTTTAGACAATTTAGTGAGACTTTTCACTAAGTAATAGGGGAAATTCAAAGTTCTTTCTACTCTTAAGTGTTGCAAAATTCTAATGTTATTAAGGTAGATAAGGTTGAATCTACCATCACATGTGTGTACCTTTGTATTATCAAAGTTACTTCATCCCATGGATGTCTTAAACCACTTTTCTCCACCTTGTGGTAACCCTGTAATCTGGCTTAGGACATACTCAAACAAGTGAATGGCTAGATGTCCTACTTGAGCACAATTTCCATCAAATGATAAGGAAGATGCATTTGAGACATTTTCATTGTCGCCCTTGAGCTTGATGGGTAAATCAACCCAATTCTTTTCCTATAATATTGTAATGGTTTATGGATTATATTTATGAATTTCAAAACCAAAAGGTTCAATTTTTCCAATCATTTTACCTTGTTGCCTATCAATCATGTAAATCAATGCTTGTCCAATATTTTATCAACCTTGTGCATTCATTGTTGTGCCAATTTTATCTCCCTATAAAGTTTTGTCAATTTATGTCAAATTAACTTTAAAGGCATTTCATGGGCACAATATAAATCAATACAAATAAATAGCAACATCAATTTTTCGCTACTCTGTCTCAACTAAAATCTAAGTTTTACATTTAAATTTTTGACACCTTTTTCGTAATGAAAAATACTTGGATTTAAAGTAGAAATATTTTTTTCAAATTTGAGGCACTAACCTTGAAAAATTCCTATGATATATTGGTTTTAAAAACAAAGATTCTTCTCCTCTTTTTCCCTGCACAAACCCAATGTAAATTTATTTGAATTTCAATACTTATCCTAAAAAAATTTCAATACTTATCCTAAAAAAAATTCAAAAATTATTCATTGCATTTAAATCGATAACCAAACCATTAAAATTTCGATGACCACGCCATGGTATTATACATGGTTTTGAATATTGATTTTTCTCTAGAATTTTGCTAAAGTGGGGAAATTAAACCATGGAAAAAATGATTTAGGGAAATAAATCGATTTAGCGTAAAAATTTGGGTTATTCAATCCTTTGTTTCTACTACAAAACTTTTCACTCAAAGCCCTAATTTTGATTGTTGAGGAAGAGATTTGATTAATATTTTGAGACAAATCGTTTTCGTTTTCTGGCCAGTGTGATGTAGTTGTTTTTTAAAATTTAAAATGAAGTGTCTATGAAAGTTATTGCCACTACCTTTTGATACGCTATTATATTAAAACGTTGAACTCGTGTACACATAATTGGAGCTGCTTCTAAACTCGGGTTTGTAAATTCCTACCCAAAATAGAGGAATTTGATAGGGGTGACGCTCACTTTTATGACTTTTCAATTTTTTTCTTAAATTCCAAGTATCCCTACAACTCATCCTATAGTTAATTCCTTCACAATTACAATGTTTTCAGAGATGAATTAGTATTTGTTATGTGTAACAAATAGATAAGAATTGACCTCTATATACAAATGCAGTTCTTAAACCAAATTCTTGCACATTTTCATACTTGTTGTAGACAATAGCCTCCAACTTGTTTTCCCTATCCCGATTTCAGTTGTTTTCTTACAATGATGTCTCAAAAATAGAGCATACTAGCACTTGTTACTTTGTTGATGTTTCTCAAACGTATGGTCTAACAAGGTATACTCATAAGTATATTTGGAAAGAGTCCATATCATCATTTTTGTTGCTTAGTTTGTAATGACTGTGAGTGATGTTTCAAGGTAGAACAACTCAACTAATCATTGAAACTTGTCTCTTCAAAATTATAATGACCTTTATTCTCCATAATGAAATAATGCTCCATTACTTTCTCTCTCTTGTGTTATGATTAGGTCTCCATAATGAAATAATGCTCCATTACTTCCTCTCTCTTGTGCTATGATTAGGTTGGTTGATGTGAACTTACCTCTAATATTTAGAATATCTCTTGAACTAATCTTTGTACTCTAAAAATTCTCCCTACAAAACTAACTTTTATACCTTGAAATTTTTTGTATCGAAACCTCATATCATACCCTTGTTGATAAAAATTGTTGCATATGGTTATAAGTAGAGAAATAAGGTGATATGAGAATGGATATAGGTGGAATAATAAGGTGATAAGAGAATGGAGGTGTTAATATAGGAATGAAAATGTTCTACAATTTTTAAAAGGAAATATAAACTAAGATATAGGTTTCATGAAAATTATTTTTAAGGATTTCACAAAATTCTAGATCTTAGGCCATAAAATTTTCGTGACAAGAAAATTTTTAGGATAAAAGGTATTTTATTGAAAACTTTTAATTTAAAATTTTCATATAACAATTCAAGAATTTTAAAATAACTCGTTAAACCTCCTTTGTAGATGGCTATGTAACTTTTTACTGCTTGGAATTGTTAATGACAATGTTGACTTTTGACAAGTCCTTCTTTGATGACAATTTGAAGCTAATTACAAATCTTGCTTGAATGAAGGTAATAGTAATCCAAGTCCTTCTCATAATAGTGTTATGGGGCAGCTTTTCAGGTCCCTTTGATGATGACTTGGGGGCTAATTATGTTTCTTCTCTAATAATGATAAAATAGGGAAGATTTTAGGTCCCTCTAATAAGGATAATTTGGAACTAGTTATATTGTTGTCAAGTCCCTTTGAGGCTAATAAAATACAGTTGTTTGTATTGTTGTCAGGTCCCTCAAATGATAGAATTGCTTAATGTTGTTGTCAGGTCCCTCTATGATTTAATGATTATCCTAAGCTTATTATTCTTGGTTTCAATTGTTTTCCTTTATTAATGGAGCTACTGATTTTATTCTTTCAAATGTTCATTTTCTTCTCTGAGCTACTTTATCTATTTAATCAAGGCCAAATTTTTCTTAGGCAGGATATTATTTTCACCTTGAAATTTTGTGGTATGTTTTCTATGGTATCACCAAAAGTAGTGATCTCATCAAGCATAGAAGATAGTGCTTGGCGATCTTCTTGCCTTTGATGAATTATGATGTGCTTTTCCTATGAAGCTTTGAAAGGACTTGTCATTTTTTATCAAGCCATCTATAGAATGAATGATTTGTAGTACTACAAATTTAGGATTCTTTGATATATAAAAATCCTATGTATACACAATCTTTGCACATAAAGATATATACAAGAGTTTGAAAAACATTTTCAAGTATTCTCCTTGGATTCTCCCAATTGTCATTAGAGAGTACTTACAACTTTTTGAGTCGAACTTATTAGATCTTTTATTCAGAATTTTCGTTGGCCAATTCCTTGTTTTTCCAATGAAAATTCAAGTTTGAGATGTGCCAGAAACTTGGATTTTCACAACTAAACCTTTTTATTTATTTATTTTCTTTTCCAATATTTTTTCCTTTTTATTTTTATTTTTTATGTTTATTGGAAAAATAAATTTTTGGATGGAAGAGGGTTAGAATGATTGTTTTCAATATCCACGACATGCATCTCATATTACTGAGTTATTAGGGAAATAAAATCATCTTGACCGACTGGTTTGTTGTATAGCTTCAACTTGTGGCCATTAACCACAAATGGGACTCCTTCCTCATTAATTGTTTTTATCTTTAATGGTCCATTATCAAATACTTCTTCTACTCCATATGGGCCTAGCCAATGACTTGTCAATTTTCCCTTGAAATATTTGAATTTGGAACCAAAGAGAAAATCCCACTCACCAACTTTGAATTCCCTTTCCATAATGATTTTTTCATGCTATTTTGACCTTTGTTGTTGGATGATAATGTTATGCCAAAGTGATTCTTGTCTATTTTCATCAAGTTGGTTTAACTGCATAGTTATTTCTTTTTTATCTTCAAACAAGTCTAACCCTAATTACTAATTTTAATGTTTGAACTTTCAATTCAATAGGAAAAATAATTTTCTTACCAAACACAGTTCATAAGGCGTAAAACTAGTTACACTTTTCCAAGTGGTTCTATATGCCTACAAAAATTATGGATGCCTATCTTCCCAATCCTACTTATGTAGTTGGATTTCCAATGTCATGATTGCTTCTATAATCTTATTAGTTGGTTCAACTTATCCATTGGCTTGCAAGTGATAAGGAGTGGATTTCTTGTGCTTGATCTTGTATCTCTCCACTACTTCTTGTGCTAACTTGGAGGTAAATTGTGTTTCTTGGTCAATGAAAATCTCTATAGGAATTTCAAATTTGACAAAAACATCTTCAAAGAGAAAATTGACTATTGATTATTCAGAAGCTCTGGCTAATGCCTTATATTCTTCCCATTTAGTAACATAGTCAATATATACTGGGATATAACTCTTTCCTTTTGACTTAGCATTAATTGGTCCACTAAAATCTAGAGCCCATTTTTCAAATGAATATAAAAGAACTTGTAGATGTAAGGTAATTCCATCATCTACTATTGGTCAACCCATCCTTTGATTGCTATCACAACTACGAACAGATTATCTTGTGTATGTAAACAAGGATGGCAATAATAGCCTTGATTAAGGATCTTACAGGATGTCAATGAATACAAATAGTTTGCCACATCGGAAAACTATTTATTCATCTTCCACTCTAGCTCTTCTATCATTCATTCATAGTCCTGATGATGGATCCCTTTTGGGATTCGAAACGTTGACAAAAAATGATTACTACTGTGGATATTCTAAAATTTAACTCAATAGAAATTAACCACAGAAGTCTGAAATCCAACAATAATGAATATTAGTTAAATCATATCTTCTTCTAAATTTGCTTCTTCAAGGCATGACAAGCGTTCTAATTCATTTTAAATTTTTAGGAAAGGGATATATTGTTATTTTCTTACTTTAATTTCCTTTGGAGATTGTCATTTCTCCTAATCGATAGCTGATGAATGCATCGTTTGTATCCAACCATGGTCTTTCAAGGATAAGGGGATGTCCACGCAAGTTTTTGGGCTATAGAACTAGAAGTCTATTGGATATACCCATGAATTCAAGGAGACTATTAAATCCTCTATTACAACTTCCAACTTAATCATTTATTTATCAACTAATTCAATTATTGTAGGTGTTGTTTGAAGATTGTGTAGATTCAAACTTTCCAATGTGTCCATTTCCATTACATTGACTAACGCACCTAAATCAATTAAAGTATTTAGAATTAACAAATTGGCAATTGTAATTTTAACCATTGGAATTATTGGATCTAAATATTTTTTAGTTTAAATTGACTTTGACATTAGGCTAGCTAAATGACCAATGACATGTATTGTAGTTGTATCTTTCTTCCTTTCCTTAGATTTGAAACAAGATCTCTTAATTGTTTTAGCATAGATTGGAATTTATTTGATATCTTGCAATAAAGAAATTTTAACAAATAAATTCTTCAATTGATCTAAGAAATCATGCTCAATATGAACCATTAATTTTTCTACAACTAACCTCTCTAGAAAGGTGGTACTTTAGTAGTTAAGGGTGGATTTTGATGAGCTTTTATACTTTTAGATGTTTTGTGATTGTTGTTGAGTCAGTTTTTCTTTGAATTTCTTTAATATCTTCTGGTTCATCAATAATTATAGGATACTCTTTTTGCAATACCTTTCCTGATATTAAGTGAATATTATCAATAAAAACAATTGCATACGTGGGAAGTGTTTCTTCTTAATTATATATAGGTTTATATACTTTTCATTATGATTTTCCACTGATTGGGATGGTAATTTTGTAGGTCTAGGTTGAGGTATATTGGAGATCATTTGAAGCTACTGAGGTTGGGTTATTTTTGGTACTAGAAGTTGGATTTGAACATTTTGAGATGGTTGAAATTGTTGAAAAGGTGGTTGTTGTTGGAATGGTCGTTGGAAATATGGTGGATAAGGTTGTTGAAAGGTTATTGATAAGGATGTTGATATGGTTTTTGTTATGGCTATTAGTATGCGGGTTGCTTTCCATAAGTCTGTGCTCGCCAACCTTGTTAATAAGGTTGGTTTGGAGGTTGTTGAGGTGGCTAAGCCCACCATGGCATAGGAGAAGTATATGTATTTTTAATGGGATTTTGATAATATGGAAATTGAGGATTTCGATCTAAAGACATACTTGTTATTTGGGGTTGTCAAGGTCTTCTTGGAGGTGCAACTTAGTAAAATGATTATGTTGCTTCACTTTCCTTTTTGTTTGTTTCCTTCAATTATGCTATTGTTGGACAATTCTATGTTGAGTGTCTTTCTACACAAATTTTACAAACATTAATACTATTGAAAGGAAATTCACATCAGGGATGTTTCTTTCTGCATTTTGGACAAAATATACACAACACTTATTTTTGTTCTTCTTGTCTCTTTCTAGATTTTAATGTATCAATTTGAGAACCAAGAGTACTTAGAAGATCAATCTTAAAATTTTCTAATAAATTGCCAAGTTCAGCTCTAGTGACTCTTCCAAAAGCTGACTTAGTTACTTTTGAAAGTGCATCTCTTTTTCCCTTACCAAACTTTGCTCTTCCTTTGTAGTATTTCGTACACAATTCAATGATTTTATCATGAGGTAATTGAGAAGTATCCCCTACCCCCATAAGATTGATAAAATCTATATATTCATCTTGGATTTCTTTTAATAATAGTGTTTGTATAAATTCAAGACTTAGATCACTTTGCTTGGATTATTGCAAATTATATGTAAATGTTTATAAGTAATCTTCAAAATTGTCATCTTCTTCTTGACTCATTTTGAAAATATCTTCTTTAGCGTTCTAGGATTGACAACAGGGTTGGTATTTCTTCAAAAAAAAAATTCTTATACCATCCCAATACAATATTGTTGACTCTTCTAATCCCATAAAACATTTTAATAGCAGGAAATAGACAAAGTTTTTTAGCATCATGTGTATACCCATATGTATGATATAAAATATCAAATTCAAATAAGAAATCATCAAGGTAATCAGTAGGAATACCATAGAATCTTGGTAGAATAAAAGGAGGAATGTTTTTCATTTTTACCTTAGTTCCCATAAATGATGGTGTATCTAAAATAGGAAACCCAAAAGTAATTTCTTTCTTTTGACCTTCTCTTTTGATTCTAGGTCTTATTCCTCCTACAGTTGACGCTCCTCCTTCATCATGTTTTGTTTTAACTTTTCTTTTTTCTTCGGTCTTTTCCCACTCTTCCCTTCTTTTTATATCTACTTCAAGTACTTGTCGCTCATGTTCTCGCCTTTCTTTTGCTTCCTTCTCTATTTTCTCTCATTCTCTATTCGCCATTTTTTCTTCAAATAAACTTGACAAATATTTAGTCTAATCAAAATTTTTTCCTACTAGTTCACTATTTAATTTGGGTTTCTCATGTTCTTCAAAAACTAGTTGAGCAATTGATTCACTATATTTAAGTTTTTGCTCTCTTTGAATTATTATTTCTTCAAACACTGGTTAAGGAGATTCTTTCCTTAATCTTTCTATTGAAGGTGTTCCTTTCTGTACCTATTTTCATTTAGCTTGATGTGCTAATAGCACTTGTCTTTCTACAAGTGTTAATCTTTTTCCCTTGGATACTTTTTGTTAAATTTTTTCAATAGTTATTTTTTCAACAACTGGTGTAACCTGATCTACTTCTTTTTGAGCTTTTGATGTTCTAGCTACCACTGAGGATTGGTCAGTACTGGTGATATTTTTCCTAACATACCTATATTTTTCATATCTAGGTCTATTCATAAATGAACATATTTAAATCTAAATCAATTAAGCAAATATAAACATGATTTGGGCTTGCAGACACTCAACTAAAGTGAATGTGTAGGTTCTTAGCTCTCGTCTTATTACCTCCACTCCTACAAATCCTAAATTTTTATATCTTTAACATAATATAAATTTTTAAGAAAAATCTAGTTCTAATTAACTCATAATTCTCTTCCTCAGCAACGATGCCAAAAATGTCAATCTAATTTAGACGCATAAACTAGGACATGATTTTTATATCAATATTGTGTTTCTAAACTTCGAAGCACACTATGGTATATAATGAGTTAAGTTATATTTATTGTCACTTCTAAGTCAAAACTAGCAATTAAGTCAAGGAAACATGAAACAAAGATTTTAATCTAATCACACAAGCTTAAAATGGAAATCACATTATCTTAACCTAAGAATACTTTAAACTAGCATGTACTGAGATTTCTCACACAAATCTAATTTGTCGGTGCAATCATATTCAAAATTTCAAGCTTTCACTCAAACGTTGGGTCAAAGGGGTTACAAAGCAAAAAGATTGATTAATATGCCAGGGATTTTCTTGCCAATGGAGGTGCTGGGTAATTTAATTATCAGTTAAATTACTTACATTTAATATTCAAACCCAAGGTTCGTGAACATGTGAAGTATATGTGCACTATATGTGCTAGGATATCTACTTTCAATTCAAAGAAACTAATATAATTTCACAACAGGCTTTAATCATATTTATGACGAAGTTTTGATAAGCATATGAACATGTTCTGTCCTAAAAGGACAATGAATTCAAACTTAAAAAATCGAAATGTAAATGAACTTTTAAAGCAAAGTTTACTATGAAAACTTCGAGATCTATTCTAATTGAACAATAAATTGAAATCTATTATACTCAACATAAATTTAAATCTATTCTATTAAACAATGAAAGGAAATCTACCTAACTGACTTGAAAAAGGAAAATTATTCTATGAACTGTAAAACAATGCCACTCTAATTTTAATCTATGAGAATTGAAATAAATCTAATCTAAAATATTTAAAGGAAACCTAACTATCGAATTGAAATAAAAATTATTCTACAAAAACTTGGAATTTAAAACTATTCTAGAAAGCATTGAAAAATAATGTTATGTTGACAAATTTTCAAGTGCAAGACCCTTCAAAGATTACTAATGTGTGTATTCTATCGAGAACAAACCATATCTATCAAAATGATGACTAGAACAAGCATGAAAATGAAAGCAATTCTTGGAAAATACTTCAAGGAAAGTGTTTTTGGATTTTTAAGTTTATATTGAGCACTCAACCTCTAACAGACAAAAAGCAAGTAAGCAAACTATATTGAAAATGGAGAATTCAAATCATCTAAAAAGATTGAAAACTAAATCAAAGCAAATACTGAAAGAATGAAATTAAAATTACAACTATACTATCTCACAACTCCACGGGGGGGCCTTGTGGTGAGTGTGAGGAATTATAAACTCATATCACTTGATTTAAATCACCAATTTCATTCAAAGTTCCACCATAATAGAGATCGCATTCTTGGAAAAAAAAAAAAAAAGAGTTTTTCTTCTTCAAACAATAGCAACAATTACAAATTAAGATTCATCATTGACATGTGATCCCTCCTCTCATCAAAGAGATTGCAATTTATAGATATTTGAAGCAATTAACAAGCTCAAAATTATATTGCTTGAGTTATAGTCATGAGACCTCAGTAAATCAGTTGAAAATAAAATAAAATATATTTTGAAGGATTTTAGGATCAAATATCAGCCTAGGTCTAATTAGAATGATCTCCTTTCCACGAATTTTCTAAGGAACAGCTCATTCCAATCTTTTTGTTGACTGGACATTCACTGACAAATTGGAAAATCGTTTGCCCACGTAATCTGTAAAATAGGGCTCCAAAGAACCTAGAAAATATCAAAAACTATAAGGAATTTTAGGAAATCACTTCTAAATAACCTAATGGGTTTGCTCTGAAGAAAACCCATGTTTTTGTTTTTCCAAATTCGTTTTCATTTGCTCAGAAAACGTGATTGAAGTTGACTAGTCAAAATTCTTGCGTTTTTCCTTTGATATCTTGTTATAGGTTCACACGTGCGACTTGGGTGGACTTTGACCACACAAATCCATATTGGAACCTTTAGAAACAACTTCCATGTGCCAAATTTCCTTCTCTAGTGGTGCTACTACGTTAACCATGGAGATAACTACGGAAATTGACTTGAGCTACAAAATCTTGAACTAGCCAAACTGTCAATAGTAAAACCATGCAAAATTCTTCTTAATTGATTAAAAATAAATAAAATAATAATAATAATAAACCATGTAAACATGCACGAGGGAGTTTGGTGTGTTTATGAAGAAATATGGTTAAGAATGATGACAATGGGTGAGTGAAATGATGTGAAAATGAATGGTTTGATCAATAAAATCATGACAAATTGGGGGCTCAATATTACCCCACACAGGAGATTTTGCATGTCCTCATGCAAAGAGCGATTTGCAAAGTTTCTTAATCCAACTGATTCCTGGTGTTCCTTTATTCTATAATTTAAACTAAATTCTTGACAAAAGCTCCAAGAGATTGTTATGTATTAAGATGTACTTTCTCTCTTTATTTTTTTCAAGATTTCACATCTGGTAACATAACTCCTTGTTTCCACACTTGCTTGTTAAATTGATAGTTGTAAAATGAAAAGGAAGAGATATACATCCTCTTGTTGAAGTCTTCGTGTCATACTATGTTTTTCATGAATGATATGATGCATGTTGACTTGTTCTTCTCTAATAAAACAAGCATCCATGCATTACTTATTATCCCCTTGCACATTATCATATACAACTTGTACAAAATGAAAGGGTGCCCACATAGTAGCACATTCAAATACTTCATAGTTGTCTAAGCCTTTGCAAATATAGCTCTTTCGTTGAGGTTATTGTCACTACTTAATTTTGTTCACGTTTTTCAATCTTTGGTAGAATACCCAACATGCCATTGAATGCATCAGTAAGACTCTTACTACATCCATGTGCTTTCCAACTCTATGAAATGAGTTTTTCATCCATGTTGAACAAATGCACACTTATGAAATAACCCATAATCATGGTTGGAAATGATCATAAGTTGCAACCCATAATGCTTGTCTTCTTATCATCCATGCATAAAAATAAATAAAAAAAATAAATAAATAATAAAAAAAATTAAAATTAAAAAAATAAATAAATAAATAAATTAAAATCATAGCAACCAATCCTACTTCAACAATGTTTTCAAATAGTTTTTTCAAGAACTCACCAACTAACATTGGTGTTGTCTTGTTAATGCAAGCAGACTTCCCATTGTGAAGCTTTGACAAGATAGTTCCACATACCACAAAATAAGAGTTGTAGGTGAGGGTTGTACAATTTATCAAAGAGAAAAAATACTTCCAATCGATTTCAAGAGTGTGTGAACCAAGACTTGTTGCAACCTTCTTCTTCTTGTGGCTTTGTACTCATAATTTCTTTGCTTCCATTAAAAATCTGAAGATGAACAATACGAAACATAATCCAAGTGCCCCGTGTACTTTTTTATCATGTGCTACAAACATGTACTATGATGGTTCATTAAGAAAAGCATCTCCATATTTTGAATTAGCCTCATATGAAGGCCAAAAAGGTCAAATTGTTCATCAAGGAAGTATGAACCAATTTATATTGCAGCAAGAAGAGAAAGTTAAAGAAGAAAGTGGTGGGAGACAACATTATTACTAGGGAAAACATAAGATCTTATGAAGGAAAAGATTATGCAATCATAGTATGGAATTCAACCATAACAAGGTTTGTAGAGTATCAAATAAGGTATGAAGGTTGAAACAATTATGTGGGATTGGTCATGTATGCAAAGTAGAATAGGAATGAAGGGTGATGATGTGTTTTACAATAGTTTTATTATTATAATTTCCAAAAAAATTAAAAAATTAAAAAGTTTGAGGCTAGTTTAACCTCAAGTTTACCTATTGGAATTGGAGAAGAGAACACGATCTAATGGTTTATTTGGTGGGTATTTGGCTCAGGTACTCTCCTCCATCACTTTGACCTTACTCCACAAAATGTATCATTTTTATGTAGCAGACTTGTTTTTCCAATTTTTCTCAAATAATAAATCAAATTCTCCTAAATTTTTCTGAGGTTGTTACCATTAATTTTATGCATCTTCTCGTAGAAAATATCAGCCAATGGGTGCACAAATCTCAAGAAAAATGAGAAATTGCTATAGGTGACGATAGCTAATTTCTTGAAAATATATACACTGGATTTTCTTGATTTTTTTTGTATTTATTTACCCTACCATGATGCATTTACCTTTAAAATTTCAAGACCAACGGATGCATTGTTTGCAATTTATGATGAAATCAATTTCTGTCATGTTTCACCCTTCATGCTACCCAAGGTTGCAACAAAAGCATATGCTACAAAATCAAATTAAGGCCAAATTGAGTGCTTAAAAATGGAAATGGTGTATTTTTACCTTTTTTAGGGCAACATGCCTTTCGAATTCCATTTTGATGAAGAGAAAGGAATACTGTGCAAAATACCAAATTCTATCCTAATTTATGCACAATGGTGAAAATTGAAAATCTTCCTTAAAATCCCACTTGCAATGCCGTTCAAAATTGCATTTTTTTTTTAATTTTTCCTACATATTAATTTACCATACTTTGAGAAAACCCAGTGTCTCAGAATTTTCTACTCTGATTTCTTGCAATAATTGTGCCAAAATTCCCCTAGAACAAATTGCTACAGCAATAGCCGCAGAAAATACAACTTTCCATAATTGTTGCAAAAAATGTCAATTTCTTTTGAAAGTTGTTTCCTCTGAGTCTAATCTATTGATTTGGATTGTGTGATGCATGTTGAAGTAGAAACCATGAAACATAATGCATGATGACTTGAAATTAATGTAATTTTCTTGAAAAATGAGATTAAATGAAGAAGAGTTTTAGTAGTGCTTCATCATGTTGTTGTTGAATGACAAAAAGATGAACATGATGCTACAAGAAAATGATAAAATATATTGCTGCAAGTTGTTGTTGATTCCGTTTAACCATATAGTCTACATCAAAACCAAAATCCATGGTACAATTCTTACCATGTGAATGAATGCGCCGAAGTCGAGCATGGAAAGAAATCATTGGATTATCGATCACTGAATAAAATTGTTAACCAATGCGAGATAACTTACCAATAATGTAAATGACTATCAAGGTACCTAAGTGCATCTTAACAGGGATGAATGAATGTGTTGGAGTCAAGTCACCGGCAATTTCTGGCAATCAAAAGACATTGTTGCATTCCCATTGTTGTCAGCAAGGAGGCTTGCCATTAATGTATGCAAGGTCCAAGGCCCTCAAAATAATCTCTAATCTTGATCCCAGATAAGGTGTTGAATTCAATGGGACAAGATCCATTGAAAGGTGGGCCTTAAGGAATCCCACATCATCCAACTCAAGCATAGAATCAAAAATGATTTGAAGAAACATAATAAAATATTGAAACCATCATGAACTTGTAGAACTTATTGTGAACTTTGCTTGCCAATTGCCTGGATTTCAAGCAAAGTGCATGTCTAATTGTCTCAATAAACTAGTTTTCACAATAGGACTTATTTCTCTCTCTCTCTCTCTCTCTCTCTCTTATTTTTTAATCCTATTCCACTTGAAAAAGAAAATCATGTTCAAGTATAGGAACACTCCCAATGGAACCATGTGTGTAACAAGATGATAAATAAACTCGTATGCAAGTTTGAAAGATACTCTTTGATATGTGCCAGTATATGAGAGACCAACTACCTTGATTGAGATGATGTTAGAAAATACTGAAGAATCGAGTACTGGGATCCGATGACTATCTTGAACCAAGATTCAATGTAATCTTGTCTTCCTTGGCTTCCTGCTATCATGCCATGCAATTCTTCAAAGATGTGATCCCCATTCATAGAATGTGGTGATAGGCATGCAAGAAACTTTTCAATCACAAGTTCCAACAACTGCTCTTTATCAATGGGTATGTATGTTTCTTGGACCTGATCTTAATATTATTCTTTTGGTTGTTGTTCTTCAATAAGAATTGGAGAATCATTTTTCAATACCTCAACATTATAAGTAGATTGAGGTATTTTATTATTGGGGATCTGAAATGGTTGTGCAGGTAGTTTAATGGGATTGGAGCTTTGGGGTGCTTTTGTGGGTGGTAATGGGAAAGGTTGAATTGAGGTCAATTGAGGGTGAAACTGATGATGTGGTGGAGGTGAATGGTGTGGATAATGTTGATATTGGTATTGAAGATAGTAAGGAAAAGATTGAGGATATGGTGGATTTTCTCTGTAATTTTGTCGCCAACCTTGTTGCCAAGATTAGTTTTGAGGTTGGGATTGAGATGGCCAAAGTTGCCAAGGGAAGGGTGTTTTCCAATTACTTTAAGATTATTGTGCATTACCTTGAAATTATGAATTAAGATCTTGCATCATACCAGGTTGATGAGACTGCCATGGTCTTCTTGGAGCTACATAACAGGATTGTTTCAGTGTTTGACTTGCTCCCTGGTAAACTACCTTTAACCCTGGTAATGATGCGAAATATTTAGTAGTTTTTGATCCTACACATATTTCAAAAATTTTAATGTTATCAAGTGTACATTCAAGCAAAGCATGTTTCTTTCTACATTTAGGGAAAAATATAAATGAAGCAATGTTCTTAACTTTTTTGCTTGTTTTTCATTCTTAGCATATCAATTTGTTCATTTAAATTACTAAGAATGTCTAAAAAATTGTTAAGTTTAGTTTGTATTACGAATCCTAATGCCAACTTTATTACTCTTGCCATTATTAGATCTTGAGGGGATCTTTCATATTTTGTTTTTCCCCTTGACATTTTATCGCACAATTCACAAATCTCTTGAAATGACAATTGAGAGACATCTCCTTTGACCATCAGGTTAATAATATCGATCCATTCAACTCTTGTAGCTTTTAGTATGAGAGTTTTTAATGTGTCAAATCCTAAATTATGCAATTTAGATCTTTTGACATTATAATTAAATCTCTCCACCAATTCTTCTAGGCTTTCACCCTGTTTTGGTTTATCTTAAAGACTTCATTTCTAAGGTCATGATGTATGCAATAATATTTATATTTTTCCAAAAATACTCTTTTCATATCATCCCATGTTCTTATATAATTTGTTCCTAAACTCATGAACCATTTGAGAGCTTTATCCTTCAATATTGTTGGAAACAAATTTAATTTTTGAGTGTGTAATGAGTAGCCATAAGATCTACAAAGCATTTGAAATTTGAAAAGAAAGGTTTCTGGGTCTTCTGATCCCATACCTTTGAAGTTAGGAAGTAAGAATGGAGGAATGTTCTTCATATGAACATTGATTTCAGTTTCTTGAATTGGAAATCCAAAAGGATCTTCCTCATCTCCATCCATTTCTTCTACCTCCTCTGTCACCTCTTCTTCTACCTACAAAAATAGGAATTCTTGATGTGGACATGTGGCTCTAACTACACCACGTAATTTAGTGGGGGTGGTAGGTGATTGAAGTCCTTTTTCTTTTCAATGAATCTAATCTTATGCAGCTAAATGAATGTAACTAAGAATGAGATGCAATTGAAAGCTAACACCTATGTATACTTTCGTGACAACGACGCCAAAATATTGGGTAATTTGATTATCAGTTAAATTACTTACATTTAATTGTCAATCCCAAGGTTTGTGAACTTGTGAAGTATACATGCACTATCTATGCTAGGATATCTACTTTCAATTCAACAAAATTAATATAATTGCACATGAGGATTTAAACCTATTTATGAATAAGTTTTGATAAGCATATGCATGTGTTCTTTCTTAAAAGGCCAATGAATTCAAACTCAAAACTTCGAAATGTAAATGAACTTTTAAAGAAAATTATACTATGAAAACTTCAAGATCTATTTTAATTGGACAAGAAATTGAAATCTATTCTACTAAACAAAAATTGAAATCTATTATATTAAACAATGAAAGGAAATCTAACTAGCTGACATGAAAAAGGAAATTTATTCTATGAACTGTAAAACAATTCTACTCTAATTTTAATTTATGAGACTTGAAATAAATTTAATCTAAAATACAGAAAGGAAATCCAACTATCAAATTGAAAGCACAATTATTCTACAAAAACTTGGAATTGAAAACTATTCTAGAAAGCAGTGAAAAACAATGTTTTTTTGACAAAATTTCAAGTGCAAGACCCCCCAAAGATTACTAATGTGCATATTCTATCGAGAACCAACCATATCTATCAAAATTATGATTAGAATAAAACATGAAAATGAAAGTATTTTTGGATTTTTAAGTTTATATTGAGCACTCAACCTATAACAAACATAAAGAAAGTAAGCAAACTATATTGAAAACAAAGAATTCAAAAAAACTAAAAAGGTTGAAAACTAAATCAAAGAAAATACTAAAAGAATGAAATTAAAATGACAACTATACTATCACACAACTCCACGGGGGGGGCTCTTGGTGAGTGTGAGGAATTATAAACTCAGATCACTTGATTTAAATCACCAATTTCATTCAGAGTTGTGCCATAACAAAGATTGCATTCCTGGAAGAAAAAAAATAGAGTTTTTCTTCTTCAAACAATATCAATAATTACAAATTAAGATTCATCATTGAGATTTGATCCCTCCTCTCATCGAAGAGATTGCAACTTATAGAGCTTTGAAGAAATTATCAAACTCATAATTCTATTGCTGAGTTCTATTCATGAGATCTCAGTAAATCGGTTTGAAAATAAAATCAAATATATTTTGAAGGATTTTATAATCAAATATCAACCCATATCTTATTATAATGATCTCCTTTCCACAAATTTTCTAAGGAACAACTCGTGCCAATCTTAATGGTGGTTGGGCGTTCACTTACAAATTGGAAAATTGTTAGCCCACGTAATCTGCAAAATGGGACCCCAAATAACCTATAAAATCTCCCAAATGGTAACAAATTTGAGGAAACTTCTCTCAAACAACCTAATTGGGCTCGCTCTGAAGAAAACCCATGTTTTCCTTTTTCCAAATTCGTTTTCATTTGCTCAAAAAACACATTTGAATTTGGTTGACCAAAACTAGTGCCTTTTTCCTTTATCTCTTAATGGAGGTTTACACGTGCAAGTTGGGTGGACTTTGACCAACACAAATCCATATTGGAACCTTTAGAAATAACATCCATGTGCCAAATTTATTTCTAGAGTGGTGTTACTACCTTAACCATGGAGATAGCTACAGAAATTGACTTGAGTTGCAGAATCTTGAACTGGCCAAACTGTCATTTGTAAAACCATGCAAAAATCTTATTAATTCATTAAAAATAAAGAAAATAATAATAATAAACCATGTAAACATGCATGAGGGATTTCATTGCATTTATGAAGAAATATGGTTAAGAATGATGACAATGGGTGAGTGGAATGATGTGAAAATGGATGGTTTGATCAACAAACTCATGACAAATTGGAGGCTCAATAGGAGGCAAGTGGACACTCTGGTAGTGTTTTAGTCAATCCAATCAATTTTGACCCAATACTAGTTAAGAGGTTTAGAATGTACTACGACTTTACCCATCTATGATAGTGTAGATGGGTGGTCACTCATAGTCTTATACTCATCCCTTTAGCTAGCATGTTCTTAGACCATCAATTTATTCTAGGAAAGTAGTGGATAAAAGTACACAACTATGATGTTTGAGATATTCAAGGAAAAAAGGCAAAGTTTTCAAGAAGTTGGGGCCTTATTCTCCTAGAAAGTTGGCGAATGGGACTCTCGATGCATTGGTTACTTTAACCAATTAGGTTGATCCCTCAAACAAAAACTAATATGTGATCAACAAGACTTGTAAACAAACTTAAACCTACAGCAGAAGATGTATATTATTAATGCAATAATGAATGAGTGTGGTTGTTATGCAATATAATGAGATGTGGCTTATAATGACTAATGAGATTATATTAATAATCAACTTATATAGATACATAAAAATAATAATAATAATAATAATAATTTAAAAAAAAAAACATTAAGAAATAGAAAATAAATATTACAAACATAAAATAATAATTGAGGAATAGTTTGGTCCACATGGGGTAGCTCAAGCGGCAAGGGCTGTGGAAATGAAGTCTCACCGAACCGGAAGTCTTGGGTTCAAATCTTGGGCTACCCTTCCCCCGTTGAGGGGTACTTAATGGACATGTAAATCGGAGAGTCTCACCCCAGCTTACAAAAAAAAACTGAGGAATAGTTTGGAATACGAGTTTAAAACTAGCTTTTAAAGCTTATCTACACAATGGTCAAGAAACTAGTTTCATGACTAGTTTTTAAATTTGAACTTACAATATGAAATCAGAGCATATGAACATGGAAAATGTGTAATAAACAGCATGAGAAAGTATATATTTACCAGGTTAATGCACAACAATGAAAAGTGTGTATTTGCTTAAGCGGTAGAGGACTTTCCACTGCTCCACAAGTACACTTAACTTAAAACCAGAGGTTGAAACTTGAAAAGCACTTCATAAATTGATCAAAATGTATAATAATAGGTTTGTAATCCAAATCCAAGCTCTAAAGTTGAAATCTAAGTTCTCAAAATAATAGCATGCTTTGGCAAGCTAAGTTTACTTACCTTTATAAGCAAAAATTCAACAAATTATACAAAATTATTGCTCTAAATTAATTACATCCTATTCTAAGACTGATATGATCCAGTCAACCTTGTCGAGCACTCATATCATGGATCTAATCTCTAAAACTTGGATGTGGGTATTTTTAGCAAATTGTGTTATGTTTTAGCTCTCAAAATACATGTGTTGAACCGGGGTCTCAAAGCTATTTCGGGATGACCAAGTAGGAGAATCACCATCTCATGATACTCACAATCAAAACCCATGTTCTATATTTTACCTTACCACCTATTGTATCATCCATTGTTATTTAAGTTTTATTTTCAATTTTATCAAAATATGAAGGAAAAAGCAAATATTATGTTATAACGAAAATAAAAAGAAATGTGAAGATTTGAAATAAATGGTTGATTTTCTATTATTAATGGCTTTTGAAAGTGATAAACTCACAAGAAGATCTGGGTCGTCCGATCAACAGGCCACAGATTCGACGACAATCGCGTAGTTAACTAGAATGGGGTTTATTTCGGAGATCAGACGCAATGGTGTATCAAATACATTTTAATTCGTTGAAGTCCAAGCCAAATATCGAATACAGTTTAATTCGTTGAAGTCCAAGCCAAATATCGAGTCGAAATATCAGGTCGAAAAGTAATCAAGTTCTATCTTTAAAATCGGACCCGATAAATCATTAACCGACAGTTTTTATTTCCTATCTGGTCCGTATGACGCCGACGGATATCGGGTCAACAAGTAATCAGGTTCTATCTTTAAAATCGGACCCGATAAATCATTAACCGGCAGTTTTTATTTCCTATCGGGTCCATATGGGAGTCAAAGGGGCGTTGAAAAGGTGGACACGACAGGTTTATGAACTAGAGTTTTAATTTTTTGAGTTTCGTAATAACTGATCCATTGTCTAAAGGTCATGCAGGTTCAAGAGGCGCAATCAAGCGATAGCTTGATAAGTACATTGAGTTGTTTTGCAGGGAAGCAATGAGCACGAAGGTTAATTAAAGCTCAACCCCCACTGTTGACCGTGGCGTTAGCATGGTTGACTGAAATGTGTGGCCTGAAATTACTGCGGGGGTTCAACCTCATTGAAGCTCTCGTACATTCTTTACCCCCGCAGTGAGCTCCCAAATCCTTCTGCCTCACGTCGCTCATTCCACATCTTCCATCGCTTTCCTCTGTTAATTTCCCACATCACTCACCATACCCCGCCACTTCATCCACTACTCCATTAATGGATGGTAGAGAAACACAGAGATATACCATCATAACCACAAGCTCAAGCTATAGATTCTAACAGCAAACAGCAATCTCCCATCATTCTTTGATTTCTATTACTTCTTATTATCTTGTTTTCTTAAAATGAATGAGGTGTTTTTACCCTCAAATGTAATATTTTGTAATGATCTTTACTTCAAAGCAGTTAGAGGATAGTTAGGTAGTTTTACAGTTTTGGGTGGTTATTAACTATCCTGTGATGTACAAAGAGGCAAGATTATAGAAAAAAAGGGTTCGAACTTTGGAAAACTTGGATACTAAGCCACTGAATTCCTGATACAATTTTTGATTAATGAAAGTATCATAAGTTTTCCACACATTGTTGGGCATGATTTTGTGATTTCTCCGTTATGTGTCATCAAATGTTTTCTTCCTTTAAGTATGGTAATGAAGCTGTAGGTCTTTATTTGCTTATGTAAATGAAGTTAAAGTCCCTTAAAAGAGCACTCCTATCCTTGAAAATTCCTACCTCTACAATTCTTCTAAGTTCTAGATAGTAGTTTCTGTGTAAGACAACATATTATCTTTAACTTCTCCAAGTGTCATAGATAATAAATTTTGTGTAAAACAGCACATTGTCTCTGACTTCTTCAAGATTTCTTCATTCATCATTTATATTCATAAATCAAATGGCATTTTGATATTTTCATGTTACCTAAGTATTGAGGGTTAAAAACCAAGTCTCCCAGGTCCTTCATTTGAGAACACAACATACAATTAAGTGACAAACAAGTGACAAGAATTATAAACATTAATGTCTTAGGCACAATTTCTACACATCCAAGAAATTGGTTTCTTAAGGTACAACATTAATTGGTGTCATTTCCAAGGAGAGAAGACAAGAACACTTTTCCCCTGGGTTTTCAATATTTTCCTCTAGTTGTTTAGTGAGGAGGAAATATTTGGTTTTTTTGAACAAAATCAATAACTCTAGCTCCAAAGAGACCCCATACAAGGTCAGATACCTCACAGCAAAAATTTCAAGCCCTTTCAGATCCTGAGAGGATAGTTTCGAAGAGGGTTGGAAGGCCTAAAACTACACTTACACAAGTCCTACATTGTCTACACTAGGCAGCAGTTCATCACATCTTTCACATTCATCTTTTATTGACCAGGAGTCACCTTCTACATCCAATTCATTCTAAGAACCCAACTGTCAAGAGTAGTATTTAGAGTCTATTATTTTTCCATTATCTACTATAATTATTCAACCTGAACCTATAAATACATTACCACCTCTGCACACTCCATTTACCCCTTAGTCAGGTTCCACATCTGTTGGTAACAAAGTTTCAATAAATTTGGGAGAAAACATGGCACCGCCTACATTCTTGATGAATAGGTATACACCTCTTCAATTTCCACAGCCATTAAATCAAATGCCACAAGAATACCTCGAGATTCTTCCTCGTTTTACAGGGGAAAATGAACAAACAACAGAGAATCATGTATCAGTATTTTGTAATTTTGCAGAAAACCTAAATGTTGAACATCTAGATGTTGTTCTAAGACTTTTTGTTCAATACTTGGATGGAGAAGCAAGAAAATGGTTTAAAGGGTTTCCTAATAACTCTATTCCTTCTTGGGAAGAGATGGAATGCCTATTCACCCAGAGATGGGGAGAAAAAAGAGACCATGGGTATTCACTAATAGAGTTTAATGCTATAAAGAATAAATCTGATGAAACTGTAGTTGAATTTGTCAGAAGATTTAATAAATTGTACAATAGTCTTCTAGTGGAGATTAAGCCCCCTCTTGCTGGTGCAAAAATAACTTTTGTAGGGGCTTTTGAGTCAAATTTTAGATTCACATTAAGGGAAATAAGATCCCCAACACTTGATCAGATCCAAACAAGCATTAGAGATAGAAGAAAATTTGGTGGCTATAGGCAAAGCACCAAATGCACAACCTATCCAAGATAAGGGAAAGGCTAAAATAGAATACTCTCAAGATCAAACATTAGAGGATATGAATAATGTAATTATAAATTTGTCTAATAAATTGGTTAAATTGGAATTATAGAGTAAGAATTCTCAGAGACAAGTACATCAAAATAGAAATTTTAATCCTCAATATAGAAGACAACCTCAGCAATTTTTACCGGGGGAGAGAAAAGATCAAGATAAGATCAAAGCACCACTGTATATCCTGATGGAGTACCAGAGCATTCCAATGATCATGATGACCATATTTTCACATTGTATGTAGTAGATGAAGATGAACTAGATGTTGAGGGAGGAGAATATAGTGAAACAGATGTCATCTATGATGATAATGAAATTGATGAATGTTGGAAGTGGTTTTCTGACTTTCTGCAGGAAAAACTACATAAGAAATATGACTTGAGATCAAGGAAAAGATCTAGAAGTCAAGAAGATGAAGCTAAGCAGCAAGTTCCAGCTCCCTTACAAAAGGCGACTCCACAGGAACAAGAACCACATCCTACAAAACAATTGAATAAAGGAAAGTAGTATCAAAATACAAGTAGCAAGACTCAAATGCTTCAAGGTGAGTCTTCTCAAGACAAAAATGAAAATTTCCTATAGAAAAACTTGTTTCCATTCTACAAGAGATTTCAGTCATGAAGAGAAGTGAAGATGAAGATGAAAAGAACACTAAGCAGGGTCATGTGTTCAGTTTAATTAAAGAATTAGAAAAAATCAGAATTCAAGTGCCCCTCAAAGAGTTAGTCAAAACACCATCTTATCAAAGAGAAATTACAGAGTTTATCAATCCATCTCAGAATATGAATATAAATGGCATTGTGAATTTGCAAGAAGATAAACCAATGGTGGTTTTTGGTTCACATGTGGAGGAGGTAGATTATTCAAAACCTCATTTCTACATTTCTTTATTGGTTCATGATTTACTCTTTCACAATTGTATGTTTGATTTAGGAGCCTCACATAACCTTATGCCATTATCAGTGATGAGACATCTAAACCTACAAGTTACTAAACCTTATAGAGACTTGTATTCTTTTGATTCACATAAAGTCAAGTGTTTGGGGGGCATTAAAGATATGGTGCTGTCACTAGCCCAGATTACATCCAAAAGTTTGGTAAAGGATGTAGTGGTAGCAGATATCCCTGTTAGGTTTGGAATGTTACTATCTAAGTCATGGGGGGCTAAATTGGGTGGTGTTTTGAAACTAGATTTTTCTTATGTTGTCATACCAATTTTTGGTGGGGAAGAAGTGAGGCTGTACAGAGAAACAAGATTTATTAGAACAATCACAAATAATGAAGCAAGTAATTCACCTGTATATAGCCAAGAAAAATATGACTTTTTCTTGCTTCATACTGCATGACAATGCAGAATTGGCTGAAGATAACCAAGGGCAGCTTACTTCAGCCTGTGTAAATACAGAGCTGCAAATAGAAGGGGTGTGGAAGTGCTTCTTTGATGGAGCCTATTCTAAAGGAGGAAAAGGTGATGGTTTCCTTTCACAAGATGAATAGATTCAAGACCACAATATTGGAACCCAGAAGGAACCCAAGCTGTTCAAATTGTTCAAGGAAGTTTTACTTAATTATAATGAGATATATATTAAGCTTTTCAGGAAATACACTGATGATTTGGCTTGGTCCTATGAGGATCTCAAGACATATGAGGAAAGCATGTTCAGCAGACTTGGATGCCCTGTCAAAGTCATAACAGACAATGCTCAAGTGTTCAGTTCAAGTAACTTTGTTGCCTTTTGTCAGAAGTATAATGCCATTTTATCTCATTTAACTGCTTATCATCCACAGGGACATGGATTGGTTGAATCCACTAACAAAACTTTGATGAGAATCCTTAAGAAAACTACTACAGAGAATCTTGATTGTGAAACTCTACAGTTGCCTGTTAATGGGCAGTACCTCAAGCATTACTTCTAGTTCTAAAGCATAAGCATCCTATCATTGTAGATACCGGAGTGAATTCAGTGTACAAATGCCATAGAATTTGAATTGGTTAAGAAATATATGACTCCATGCCTGAGGTGAAGGCACTAATCTGTAGTTCTTAGTTCTTTTGTGGTAAAAGCATTATCCCCAGGTGGAGCCAGATGTTGTAGCATCCGTTGTTATTTAAGTTTTATTTTTAGTTCTATCAAAATATGAAAGAAAAATCAAATATTATGTTATAACAGAAATAAAAAGAAATGTGAATATTTGAAAGAAATGGTTGATTTTATATTATTAATGGTTTTTGAAAGTGATAAACTCGCGATAAGATCTTGGTCGTCCAATCAACAGGCCACGGATCCGACGGAAATCGCTTAATTAACTAGAATGGGGTTTATTTCAAAGATCGAACGCGATGGTGTATCAAATACAGTTTAATTCACTGAAGTCTGGGCCAACTATTGGGTCAGAATAATGGGTCAAAAAGTAATCAGTTTCTATCTTTAAAATTAGACTCTATAAATCATTAACTGGCAATTTTTATTTCCTATCGGGTCTGTATGACACCGACGGATATCGGGTCGGCAAGCAATCAGGTTATATCTTTAAAATCATACGTGATAAATCATTAACTAGTAGTTTTTATTTCCTATCGAGTCCGTATGGGAGTCAAAGGGGCATTGAAAAGGTGGACACGACAGGTATATGAACCAGATTTTTAAATTTTTGAGTTCTGTAATAACCGATCCATGGTCTAAAGGTCATGTTGGTTCAAGAGGTGTGATCAAGCGATAGCTTGATAAGTACATTGAGGTGTGATCAAGCGATAGCTTGATAAGTACATTGAGGTGTGCTACGGGGAAGTAATGAGCATGAAGGTTAATTAAAGCTCAACCCCCGTAGTTGACCGTGACGTTAGCATGGTTGACTAAAATGTGTGGCCTAAAATTACTGCGGGGGTTCAACCTGGTTGAAGCTCCTGTACATTCTTTACCCCCGCAGTGAGCTCCCAAATCCTTCTACCTCACGTCGCTCATTCCACATCTTCCACTGCTTACATCTTTTAATTGCCCACGTCACTCACCATACCCTGCCACTTCATCCACTACTCCATTAATGGATGGTAGAGAAACACAGAGATATATCATCATAACCACATGCTCAAGCTATAGATTCTAATAGCGAACAAAAATCTCCCATCATTCTCTGATTTCTATTACTTCTTATTCTCTTGTTTTCTTAAAATGAATGAGGTGTTTTTACCCTCAAATGTAATATTTTGTAATGATCTTTACTTCAAAGCAGTTAGAGGATAGTTAGGTAGTTTGACAGTTTTGGGTGGTTATTAACTATCCTATGATGTATAAAGAGGCAAGATTATAGAAAAAAAAGGGTTTGAACTTTGGAAAACCTGGATACTAGGCCACTGAATTCTTGATACAATTGTTGATTAATGAAAGGATCAAAAGTTTTCCACACATTCTTGGGTATGATTTTGTGATTTCTCCGTGATGTGTCATCAAATGTTTTCTTCCTTTAAGTATGGTAATAAAGTTGCAGATCTTTATTTGCTTATGTCAATGAAGTTAAAACCCCTTAAAAGAGCGCTCCATACTTGAAAATTCCTACCTCTGCAATTCTTTTAAGTTACAGATAGTAGTTTCTGTGTAAGACAACATATTATCTTTAACTTCTCCAAGTGTCACAGATAATAGATTCTATGTAAAACAACACATTGTCTCTGACTTCTTCAAGCTTTTTTCATTCATCATTTATATTCAGCAATCAAATGGCATTCTGATATTTTCATGTTACCTAAGTATTGAGGGTTAAAAACCAAGTCTCCCAGGTCCTTCATTTGAGAACACAACATACAATTAAGTGACAAACAAGTGACAAGAATTATAAACATCTTAAGCACAATTTCTACACAGCCAAGAAATTGGTTCTTAAGGTACAACATTACCTATGAATATAAAACGAAGGATGACGAAACCTACTAAGATTTGCAATTTTCTTTTATAATGCAATTAATTACATGAAATTTTAAAAATTAAAAATTCAATGAAAATACCTTGGGAAAGTGTTAATTAGGAAAAATAACATCAAAAATGACAAAAAGAAATTGAGGCTAAAAAAGTCAAAAACTATAGCAAATTTTGTGATAAAAAAGAAGACTCATAGTCTGATCCGTCTAGCTTTAACATCAATGACAACAATATTTCCAACAATCTCCCATTGTCATTGATGGCAACCTTTAGTCAATTCTAAAAAAACATTGTAGATCTCCCTTTATTTGCAATTCTCCTTGTGCCTACAACTTCTCCCCCTTTTGTTATAGCTCCAAATCTCACTCTCGAGATTTGTGATGCTACACTCATGGCCTAGGGCAACCCCTCCTTCCAGACCTGGTCCCAAATTTAAAAAACAGTGTTTTATTCCCTATACGTGACATTGCCCTGAGCTAAACGTGTGTATACGCGGGTCTGTGTATACCCAACCCGCGTGTATGTTTAAAAACACTTTAAAAAAATAAATCTCCTTAATTTCGGGCGGAGATCACGGGTTTTACCTGTTCATTACCTATTAGTGCCCGTGGCCCAACTGTTCCCAACGAATTCCCAACTAAAAAACTACTTTGGGAGAAGTATAAAAAGGCTTCTATGGGAAGGCCAAAGGGAGGAGAGAAGAGGCAGAAAGATTACTATGCTGAGATTTCCCTAACCAGGTCTGAAGATCCTTGTGCCTCCTGCACTTCCCCCATTCTACAGGAAACCCTTGTTTCCTTGTGTGCGTTGATGATTTCATACTACTTGAGATATCATGGAGTGAGTCATGGAAGGAGTTTGTTAAAGGCTTGAGACTGGACGAATCCGAGAGACGGTTCTGCTTGGAGCCTGCGAAAGGACGAATCAGGTGAAATTATTCCTTCTCTGTACTTTATTTGTCTATAATAAAAGAAACACATGTCTTTGTTCCTGATATAGATCTTCTTCATGTTATGATATTCATATTATGATTCATATGTGAACGTTTGTTTAATGGCATAACTAACTACCTTTCCTTATAATATGAAGATGGTTTCTTTATGATGTTTAGTCTATATACTATTGTACTTTCTTGAATTGATTGTTTTGCAGGTCAAAGGAGCAAAAGGAACTCCAAGAAGGGTTTGGACCCTGGAAGGCTCTTCTCAAACGTAGGACCTCAGGTACATCCCTTATCATAGAGTTTGCTTACAGTAGCATTATGACTGTATGGAACGTGTGTTTCTTTGCATAGATAACCTCCAGTTTGCTAGGGTGTTCACCCAAGACCCTAAGGGAGTTTATCCCACAACAAAATTGGCGACTCCACTGGGGACAACACTATTGTTGTTCCTAGTTTGGGTGTATTCAAGCCAATCAGGGCTCAGTTGTTTGTTTATCTTCTATTGTTGTGTAGTTAGTGCCTGAATTGTGAGCTTTCATCAGTTTTTTCCAGACTGTTTTTTTTTTCTTGGAAGCTTTTTTATACGTTGTTTTCTCTGTTTAAAGAAGCGTATATACGCATCTTTCCTTAAGTGAACCTGCGTATATGCATGTTTCCTTAAGCCTTGTCGCGTATACATGCATCTGTGTGCAAACAAAGTCGCGTATATCTTTAATTTTCAAGATTTTTAAAATTTGTTTGTTTCTGGAAGATAGTATGCTGGTATGATTCAGTTTGGAACAATCAATATTATGTCATAGTCTTTAGTTTTACAGCAAGTGTCTTGTTTCAAATTCTCTATGATTGTGAAAAGGTTGGTCTTGTTCGTTTTTCTTGCAAACATCATTTATTTTTGCTTAAGCACACAAGGTTTCTCACAAGGAATCTTGGTTGCTCTGTGTATTTAGGGCAGAAAGATTGATTTCGATCTCTCTGTTGAGTTTTGATTTAATGACTTTTTGGTTTGCATGTTTGAACTATTTTTATGACCATCTGCTTTTCTTGCTTTCTGAAAGTCGTTTGTTCACGCTTTCTTGAAAGTTGTCCTTTCAATCTTTTGGTTTCCATTGCCAAGCTCGTCTCGTTGATTGTTGATTGTTAACAGCATTTCAAAGCACCTTTTTTGTTGAGTTCCCAATTGTTTTGTGTCGCAAACTCGCAAAGTGCTTCATTGCCTATATTTTCGGCTATTAAGTTTCAGTCTTGTTAGAGCGTTTTTGAAAAGTCGTTTTTGAGTTTCTTTTGAAGGAAACTTCTTGAAACTTTGTTTTTCTTTCTTGAACTTTGTTTTGATTGAGTTTTCCATTTTGTTGAGTGAAAGGGCCTATTTGTCTGTCTTCATCTTGCTTTTAGTGCTTAGACGAAATAAGCAACAAAAACTTATATTCCATCTAAACATTTAAGTCGCAAATCTAAAATTGATAAACAAGCAACTTTCATCTTTTGATTTAAGAGTAGTTTTGAATTTTGCATCGGCATGTACTTGTTGCATTAGGATTAGTTTGTGCATCTTTCTAGGCATTTATAGTTTTGTTAGGTTTTGTGAGTGTGAAGTTTGAAGAAAAGAAAAGAAAAAGTTGTACCTTTATTTGAAGTTCCTCTAAACCCTATAGAAATTTCTTTTCATTGAAAAATGAAAACAAGTGCATTTGCATGTAGTTTGGTTTTTATTAATTTCTTTTGCGTCAAAACACCACTAGTTTCACTTTCGTTTATCCCTTGACTTAAATAACAGCCCATTAAAATCAAGCGCTAATTTAAAATATACTAGAACTTTATATTTGTCGAGTTAGATACATCAACAAGTTTTAGGATATTTTAGGGCCTTGGATTAGGTGAGTGGAGAGTTAACTCTTCAAGGCCATTTTAAACTGTCAAACATAGGAGTCTGAATAGTGAGTGAAAATCCAATAGCGTTAAGAAGACCAGGAAAGTTCCGGATCTGGGAGTTAAGCACGAGAGTCTGTAAAGATAGGGAAGAGAGATACCCCCTCTCCTACTTGTCTGAACTTACCTCATGACTGTTTCGCCTGGCTTATGATACGAGTTGGTAACCTTAGTTGCTACTCCTAGGGATCTACACAAGTGGCTACGGAGGGGAATCCTGTGGCACCTGAGGTTGACATTGTATCACTCTCAATGGTACTACTGGAGGGCACCCTTGTGAAGCTTGGGGGCTTGCACCAGCGCAGGCTATTGTTAGGAGGTCAGCGTAACTTCCTCTGTTACCTTCGCTGATAGGACTGGGCTGTCATTATCCCAGACTATCTTCGGAAGGCCCCTTACTTCACTTTCTCGTATTTTGGTGTCCGGTCCCTAATCACCCGGAGCGGAAATACTTGGAAGTTGTTTGACTGGCTGATATCTTTAGGGACTTTATAATGTGTGCTCTGTGCTCCTAGTTGGCCTAGCTTTCAATTTTTTGAGTCTTTAGTTAGATATGAACAAAAAATTCAAAGTGGCTGACCGATCGCCTAGACGGTCTCGAAGACTTTGTGATCTTTCACCACCAAGTTTAGAGCCTTCACCTAGAAGGCGCAGAGGTAATACTGCCAGTGGGTTTCATCCCATGGAAGCTGACGCATCGGGGATTAATCCTCCCCTCAGGGGCATCAGTGTTCAAGATAGACCTGGTACTTCCACAGGACAAGAGAGAAATACTCTAGTACTTTCTCGAGTTCTCTTTTGGACGCAAGATAACGTAGAGGTAGAAAAACTCTCAGAGTCGTTAGCGGCTCCAAATTCTCCCCTACCTCCTAGTCATCCGGAAGTATTACAATACGTTGGGTCTCCAACGTATCAACCGTCAAGTCCGGGTCACATTACGCACTTACCATCGATGACCACTACTGGAAGCATGGCTTCTACTACAAGTGCTACGACTGTGCAGACTCCAATATTTGTACAAGGGGGAGGAACTATTTCCATCCCCTCCGCTTCTTTATTCGGGTCTTTTGCTAGCACATCTTTAGTTAGGTCTACCACCATTCCTTCTATGAGTGGAAACTCCCAAACCAATGCTTTTAGTTCTGGATTTTTCCCATTTGGCACCCATTCACAAGGTATTTCGTTAGTTCCGTTTAGTGCCGCCACATCCATGATGGGTGTATCGGCTTCATTCCAAGGTTTTCCTTTTGGAAGTGGTCATATACCACATTCCAACCCAACAATTGGATCTATGCCTTTCTCTTCTTTAGGACAAGGTAGCAATCCTTTTCAAGGTTGGGCTAACCCTATGGTTAGTAGTATGGGAACTGGGGATTCGTTTCTCGGCCAACAAGGGAATAGGTTGTACTCCACGATTAGTTCATTTCGAAGTATTCCTCCCCTAGCCTCTGCTTGGGATCCTTATCAGGGGTTGTCTACTCCTTATAATCCTTTAGGAGGAAGCTTCGCCGGTTATGGAGGTTTTGCGACCGGAGTTGGTCAAACTCTGAGTTATGCTAGATCACAAGGCATGCCTTTTGGTTCAATTGGTTCTGTAGGTTACTTCGGGCAGCCTGGTGCCTTCCAAAATCCAAGCCAATCTTTTCAGAACTTTGGGAGTTCTGCCCAGTCTGGGTGGAACCCCCAAGGTCCTCCTAGGCTTTCGTTTCTAGCAACTTTGAACTTGCCAGACCTCACAAAGTTAACAAATGATCCAATCAAATATAATCTAACCTGGCCTCCGGTCCCAACCAAGCTCTCTTCGGACATTCCAAAATTCGAAGAGAAGTGCGGTGAAGACCCAAGCGACCATGTGACCACATTCCATTTGTGGTGCTCGTCGAACTCCCTTATTGATGATTCAGTTAGGTTGAGACTTTTTCAGCGCACCTTGACTGGTAATGCGGCCAAATGGTATATAGAGTTGCCAGGGGGCAACTTTACATCTTTTGCTGACTTAGCTAATATTTTCTTAAATCATTTCCAGTTGCCCGTCCGTTATGATGCCGGAACTGAACTTCTGGCCAATTTTCGTCAAGACATGGCAACTCACATTTCTGACCATATTCATTGATGGAGACAGAGAAAGAGGCTCATTAAAGCCGAAATCCCTCTGGAGTACCGTCTTGAATGGTTTTTGAAATCTTTACAACCTGAGATCTCTAAGGATGTCTCGATGTCTGGAGTTTACTTCGAGGAGCAAGCTATTTTTAGGGCCCAGCAATTAGAATTGATCTACTCTCAGTATGGGATCCTACAAAAATACTTGCCAGATGCTCCTGGGTCGAAGGTTGACATAGCCAAGTCGAAGCCAGGTCCCCATGGGGATGGTATCGTTGGATCGGTAGACACGAATGCGATGAACTTGTTGAGCCAATTGCAGCAATTGTCATTTCAAACTGCTTCAAACAACCAAGTCACATCGTCTACTACTTCGTCTTCCCAACCCTCTTCAATTAATGCCGTCCAATCTGATAATCCCAAAGGAAATCAAAACTCCAATGGGAAAAAGAAAGGACAAGGTAAGAAAAAGAATCAGGATGGGAAGGCTGACACAAATAAATCCGGTAATAATGTTGGTGGGGGTAGAAATGAGTCTAAAAAGAAAGTCAAGTTTCCATGCAAGTTCTGTAGTGGAGACCATTTAACTCATCTCTGCACGAAGATTCAGGACGCTCAGTGCTTGTTAGGGCAGCAAGGGGCTTCTAGTTCTCAAGCTGTGTTAACCAACCCTTTTCCCCAACGGCAGCAATTGCTTGCTAGCGCGAGTTCAAATCCTGGTACCTCCTCACGGGGTAGCCAGGAAGGGGAAAAATCAACGAACGTTTTCATGATGGGTTCTAATGTACATGTGGCTACTCGATCATGTGATTACGGTGAAGCCGAAACTTCCAAGGACAAAATTGCTCCCGGAAATACTTACCTTCATATTGAACGACCCCCTGTTGAGACTATACCACGGATACCGAAAGGTTCCGCTAAACGCATGACTATCAATCCTAACACTAGGGTTGCCCAGAATTATTCCATTGTGGAGGATCTGGCCCAGAGTCCATGCGCCATGTCCGCTTTAGAGGTTCTCCAGTCGTGTCCGTCTCAACGAAGTGCTTTACTCTCGGCAATTGGGGAAGTTGATCCAACCAACTCTTTAGTGCTCACTTTTGACATGCTAAATGTCAAAAAGCGACTCCCTCATCACATGGCTTTCCAGATAAAGTCTACATACCGAAATATTAATATTTTTCACACCGTTATTGATGAAGGAGCTTCCACGTGCGTCTTGTCGATGTCTTGCTGGAAGGCCATTGGATCTCCTTCGGTTGTTCCTTCACCTACCCTTCTGACTGCGTTTGATGGGCATTCTCACAAGCTGCATGGGATTATCCCGGCCTTTCCTATATGTGTTGGAGGAAAGGTCGTCAATGTTGAAGTATAGGTCATAGATGCTAACCTAGACTATAATCTCCTCTTAGGAAGGAATTGGGTATACAAGATGGATGTCGTCGTTTCGACTCTATTTCGTGTCATCTGCTTTCCTCATGAAGGGAAAATCGCTATGGAGAATCTAGGAGTTGGGATATATTCCTCATTGATGGGTACCTTTGAGTTTCCCTCTCCTATCACTCGAATCAATGTCGTTTCATCATCCAAGGAGTCTCCTTGAGAAGGGTTCTTTCGAACTCATTATTTTTCGGACCCTTGGACCTTGCCTTCACCTATGACCACATTAGCTGAAGGACAAGTAAATGGAATGGCATCCCCTATGTCTGCGGCTGATCTTAGATACCAGTCTATAGTTAACTCCGCAGATGACCACTTCGCTCCTTCTTCTAAAGAGGAGTTTGAGGGTTATGTGGCCCCGACTTGGGCCTTTGATTCCACCTCTGCCTTGGACTGCTTAGATACGGTTTTACCTTCTGAAGAAGCAATCCTCGAAGTGATGATGGGTGTAGATCAACCTTGGGAAGACTTACACCATCGTTCATATTTCCTTCCTTCATTGTAGGAGGTGGAAGCAAGGTTCTCCAAGCTATTCACTAGTGATGTTTGTAAGATATCGAATCCTTTGGCTCCAGCACCCTTTCGTGCCGAAGGTAATATGTCGGTGATCTCAGAAACGATATCTATAAACATCTCTAGGGACCCTAACGTGAATTAGAATCTCTTCATCAGAATTGAATGTTCCCCTGAAGAAGTGCAAATTTACACCAACCTTTTCAAGGAATTTCGAGATGTATTTGCTTGGTCTTATGAGGAAATGCCTGGCATTGATCCTTCTATAGTTCAGCATGAGATCAAGATGTATGAAAATGCTAAGCCAATTCATCAAAGACTTCGACCTGTTAATCCTAGGAAAGTGGCAGCCATTAAAGCCGAAGTAGAGAAGCTGCTCAAGGCGGGTTTTATATACCATGTTCCTCTTATCGATTGGGTTTCTAATCCAGTCCCTGTAGATAAAAAGCAAGCAACAATCCGAGTATGCATCGACTTTAGGGACTTAAACAAGGCTTGTCCAAAAGATAATTACCCCACGCCATTCATTGATCAGATTATTGACGAGTGTGCAGGTAATGAGGTTTTTTCCTTCATGGACGGTTTTTCTGGTTATAATCAAATTTCCATCCGTCCTGAAGATCAACATAAGATGGATTTTATATGTCCCTGGGGTACCTTTGCATACAGAAAGATGTCGTTTGGTCTCAAAAATGCTGGAGCCACTTTCCAGCGGGCCATGTCATATGCTTTCCATGACATCAAACTTATCATCGAAGCATACTTGGATGATCTCGCTGCTCATTCTCGAAAAAGAATTAATCATCCCAGTCACCTTCGAATGGTTTTTTAGCGATGTCGTTTTTATAAAATCCCGTTGAATCCCAACAAGTGCATTTTCGCGGTTACGTTTGGTTGGTTGTTAGGGTTCATTATGTCAAATGAAGGGATTAGGGTTGATCCCTTCAAGGTAGAGGCGATAGTTCAGTTGCCTCCCCTGTCCTCCATTCGACAACTTCAAAGTCTTCAAGGGAAGGCTAATTTCTTAAGATGATTTATAGCGAACTACGCCGAGATCACCAAAGGGTTTATGTGTTTGCTCCACAAAGGGGTTCCATTTGTGTGGGACGACTTTGCGCAGCGATCGTTTGATGCTTTGAAAAAGGTATTAGTCTCTGCCCCACTTTTGAGTCCACCGGATTATGGTAGGGACTTCCTTTTATATCTCGCTGCAGCAGAATCAACCATTGGTATGGTTCTCGTTTAAGAAGATGATGCTCTCACAGAGCATGTGATTTATTACTTCAGTCGAGGCTTGATAGGTCCTGAACTTCGCTATTCTCCGGTTGAGAAGTTGGCCTTGGCAGCTGTCCACGTTGTCCAGTGGCTCCGTCATTATATTCTGCTACGCAAAACTTTTGTCTTGGCAGCAGTCAATCCGTTTCAGTTTGTCCTCAGTACGCGAGTGATTGGGGGCAAATATAATCGATGGGTTGTCATTCTACAAGAATTTGATCTCGAGTTCTTGTCCGCTAAGTCCAAGAAATCTATGGTTTTTTCTGAGCTAATTTCTGAGCTGCCTTGTGGAGAGGATATTGTTTACAAGGAAAGTTTTCCTGACAAACACTTATTCCTCATCTCTTCACTCGACCCTTGGTATGGAGATATCATTGTTTATCTCCAGACTTCGAAATTTCCCTCTACTTTCTCTAAGGATGAACATCGCAAATTACGTCACCTCGCTAAAAATTACGTTATCATTGGTGATACATTATATCGTCGGGGGGTTGATTCAATCCTTTGGCGCTGTTTAACCTTAGAGGAGGCAGAGTCAGTGCTAAATGATTGCCACAGCGTAGCTTGTGGTGGTCATCTATCAGGGCTTGCTACAGCTCAGCGTATCTTGCGTGCCGGCTATTTTTGGCCTTCGCTCTTCAAAGATTGTGTTGAAGCGGTCAAATGTTGTCACCTGTGCCAAGTTTATACTTGGAAGATGTGCGCACATCCAGCTCCTCTTTTTCGTGTTGTCACTATCGGTCCCTTTACTAAGTGGGGTATTGATTTTACGACTTGTCATCCGCCTTCAGTAGCGAATCACAAGTATATTATCGTGGCCGTAGACTACTTCACGAAGTGGGCCGAGGCCATGCCCACTTATAAAAATGATAGTGAGACAGCGGCATTGTTCCTTTTTAATTAGATTATCTCAAGGTTCAGTATCCCAAGAGAGATTGTCACTGACCATGGCAGTCATTTCCATAATCAACTAATGTCTTAATTGGCTCTCAAACTAGGTTTTCGACAGGAACATTCATCTCCTTATTATCCTTAGGCCAATGGACAGGTCGAGGCAATAAACAAAACTCTTAAGACGATCTTGTAAAGGACAATTGATAAAAATAGATCCAATTGACATCTTATGTTGTATCCAACTCTATGGGCATACCGAACCTCCGTCAAGACTGCTACAGGTTTTACACCTTTTTAGTTAGTTTATGGGTTGGAATCTATCTTTCCTGTCGAATGTGAAATTCCATCTCTTAAGTTAGCTATTGAGCTCCTTCCAGAGACCTCTCATCTCGAAGAGCGCGTCCTTCACTTGGAACATCTCGATGAGTAGTGTCAAGATGCAGCGATAGTAAATGAGGCTCATAAGAAAAGGGTTAAAACCCAGTATGATAAAGTTGTCCATCCTGGTGTCTTTTCTGAAGGTGACCTCGTCTTGGTCTACAACCAAGATAAGGACACCTTGGGGGCAGGCAAATTCAAACCTATGTGGTACGTTCCCTTCATAAATAAACGAGTTTTAACAAAAGGGTCGTATGAGTTAATCGATTTCGAAGGAAACAAATTAGCGGAACCCCGAAACGGGCTCTACCTTAAGAAGTACTTTGCTTAAGTAGCAGCTAGGTAATGGCTTCTTTGTACATTATGTATATTTGTACATATTTTGTTGAGAGTTTGTGATATCAACACTTTTTGGTCTGCTTTGGCAGGTGTTGATGGATGACTTGGTCTATTTTGGATTCGCCGATGGTGCTAGTCGACACACTTGGAATCTCGCTTCCGCAGCTTGGGTACTGTATTATCCAACTGGTCAATTGATGGTATCAAGGGGAGTATGCATCGGTCCTGCTTCAAACAATATGGCTGAGTATACTGTTGTCATTAATTTGCTATCTGAGGCAATTTCACACGAAATCGACTCGTTGGTAGTTTATCTCGATTCACAATTGATAGTGTCACAATTAAATAACATTTATCGGGTAAGGGATCCATGTTTATATCGCCAGTATTTAAGGGTGAGGTTGTTGCAAATATCGTTTACTTATATTAATTATTTGCATATTCCAAGATCTCATAATTGGTTAGCTAATTCTATCGCTAATCAAGCATTAGACTGGCACATCAATCATTCATCACAATAAATTAAGCATCAAAAAGTCAAACTATATATATATATATCATAAAGCGTCTCGAGTGTACATAAGTCTTTCCAAAAAATATACAAAATTGGGACTCAAATTCCCATAATCATGTCCACTATGTCTAATTCCTTGGCTCAGGATGAGCGTCTAAGTAAGCAACTACTGCATTGGCTACACGCCTAAAAGTGCGGACCCAGTCACGTTGCATCTCTATAGGAAGGTCCTCTACCGCTGCCATCGGCACTCGATGGGTCAGCCTCACCAAATGCCGCTGAACTGTGTGTAGAGTTCGATCTGTGGCTATAGCCGCCTCTTCAGCCCCTTGGCCGCAACGCTTGTGCTGTGGGAACTCATCTGGTCGTACAGGCCCAATATTTGGAACATGATCATTATATTAGTCATTTGAATCCTATCAAAAACATTTTCAAAGTTCATTATTATATTTGAAAAATAAAAAAAAATCATAACATCAAAAATCACTTACTAATGTCACCCCATGCTGCGTTCGGTGGTAATGCTAGATTGGGATCTCCTTGGAAATCTAACCCGACATAGGGGTAGTCATCAATGGCGATGATCTGATGATCCCACCAGGAAAAGAAGTCGTTGTCGAAAGCAGTCCATGGGACCACCCCACCTCCCAGACATTTCATTAGGTCAGCCCACCTGCCCATTCGAGGATCTCGTGGGGCACTGATTGAAACTGGCACTCTGGGACGAAGTGCAGGGACTCTCTCGAAGAAGAAAGAACACAAAATAGTCCCATAACCGACGTTTTTGGTCTATCCTCTCTTGATAGAAGTGAGTTGGCTTTTCATGCTAGCCAGAAGAGGAGTACACCAATCAAACACAGTGCTGAGACAGTCAACTGCCACGCTCATGGTTAGCTTTGATGCCTGATGCAGAGAAGCGGATCCGTTCACTCGAGCTATGATGAACAGGATTATCCTCAATGGTAGACTCGCCACATGTGTGATGGAAATTTGACTTCCAACTTTCTTCGGATGTCCTGGGCAATATATCTATACGTAGTCCTCGATCGAGAGACTACTCCGTGTTCTCCCCCGGGAATGTACTACCTCTCCCCTTCGGGAAAGGCCCATGATGAAATAGATTCTTCCAATTCTATCCTGAGTGGCATCTGGTCAATCATAAAAGCATCCTCCTCGATGTTCCAATAGTCAAGAAGCATCTCGAGCAGACATGTGTTTGCTTTCATATTTGGCAATTTGAAGAACTTCAGCAAACCGCATCCCCCTAATGCATCCAAAGCCTCAAGACTGTTCATAGCTTCATCATCTACCGTGGTATGATCTCTTTATTGCCAGGTGACTGTCACCTTGAAGGAAAAATCAATTTGAACCATTAGTTTTTATGTTTGAAATGTCTGCGGCGTATACGTGGGTCCCTTTACACACAGTCGCGTGTAGGGCCCGCGTGTACGTGGGTTTCATATTACCAACCCGCGTATACGTCGCGGAGAAAGTTTTGGCAAAAAACTCAACGGTAAAACATTAATCAAAACTTCTAAAACTAGTCACAATCAATTACAAGATAAGAATGAGAGTTACCTAGAGACTTTGGAAGAATTTGAATGGTTGAATTTGGAATATGGGAAGTTAGCTCCTTTTGCTCCACTTCTTTGCTCTCAAACTCAAATGGTGAAAATGGTGAGTCCAAAAACCTTTTTATAAGCTTTGAAAATGTCAATTTTTTTTCAAAACTTGATTTTGTTTCGTCTCATGTAACTTTTAACTTGGGAGCTCGGAATGTCGAGAATGATTTGATTTTCAGGACAGTTTGGATGTTTTTGACAATTTTGAGACCGTTCCATGACTGCTGACCCGTCATGGCAGGTATCGTTTTCTCACTGGCATATAGGTTAGGGAAGCCATTTTTTCCGTTGCATTATGCATACCAGCCTCCATCTGTCGATACACTTGCCATAGGGTTGATCCCATTGTGTTATGGTTTGCAAACCATCTTCACTCGCTGATTCTTTAAAATCATGACATGATGGTAGAGCCATCCTTTACATGGGCATCCTAGTTAGCACCTCACTGACATTTGTTTCCCATGCTACTCCGATTTGAGTAGGCTTGGGAGTCCTCTGTAGTCCTGCCATGACTTATACGATGAAGACTCATTCCTCTTTGCTTCTTCGTTTTGTTCTAGCCTTATACCCTAGAGGCTCCTTTGTGTTGAGTTGTACTACTACATTGCATTTTGACTATCTACACCTTTTGGCCTTAAGCCAGCTTCACTTGGACTTGTGTTTAAGCAAACTTTTGACCATGACAACTGCAAAATCAAACTTGCATACCTTTGACCTCTGCAGCTTGACACACCTTGACCCATGGAAGGAACACACCTTTGAATGTCTCTGGCCAGTTTTCGCCTCCCTGCATCGAGCATAGGAATGTTCCAATCCCAGGAACTAGATCATCTGCTTCGTTGACACTCATTCTTTCCACTGTACTATATCATTCTTTTATTCTTTTTCCAGATTTAAAGAAAAAGACCAAAAAAATTATATATTCCAAAAAAGAGTGGGAGCGGAACATTATTTCCATTTATTGTTGGCAGCTAGAGTCAGTCGTGTCACCCTTGAACAAAGCACTCAAAACAAAGTCTCCTCCGCTTGGGTGGGATTTAGTTTGACTTAGGTATGCCTTAACCTTGTTATTGAGTCAATTCTCCCCTGAGTGGTTATATCTTCCAATCATATGGAGGGTTTGTTGGTGCCTCCTGTGCAACGAGCTTATACAGAGTCATCATATGTTGCCATATAGTCACATTGAGTCATGCTTTTGTTCAAGGGAAATTAGCCTGAGTCGGCCTCTCTGCGGTGTCTCTTGACTTATTTTTCAGTCGGCCATCCCTGGTTGTCAGTGCTATGTCTATCATCACATTAGTTATATTGGTCCTTTACTCGTGCTGGTTTGAGAAGGTCTCCATTGACTTCTTGCTGGCGCGTCTTGTCCTTATTGACGACGACATCTTGCTCTGAGGACAGGCCTAGAGCTACACCCTGGCCCTATTTTCATTATTGATAGGTCACCTTGTGCTTAGTATCGATCAGTATCATGGGTCTTTGACTGAGTGGTTTCCCTTGTGTTTGACATCAACTTACATTATCACACATTGGGATTCATGCAGTACCTTGGTTTCCATTTGACCCTATTGGTGGATACCTCGCCTCTGTGTCAACTTTCATTATTAGTTGGTTCACATGGTTTCTGTCGTTTGCTAGCCACATCTTGTGTATGCCAGAAACATACTTCGGTTGGGTTACTACATCTCTTTCATCCGATTCCTTCCACATTATTGGCCTACGGGTTACACTCGCGCTAGATTGATGAAGGGTGCCTTAATGCCTTCCTTCTAGCAGATCTTTCCCTACCGACTCTGACTCATTGCTCTGGGGCAAAGATCTAGAGTCGATTTGGCAGTACCTTGGGGTTTGCAGTCATTAGTGGCAGATCCTTCCCTATCGACAGTGGGAAACCATCATTGTCTCCTGATCGATAGA